>APFE031046602.1:8020-20996 GCA_000404065.3 Pinus taeda
GATATTATGTGCATCAAACGGAGATCATATGCTAAAGTTACGACCCCGGGAAGTTAATGTACCAATTTACCCAAACAGGGCCCACAGTTTGGCGTTTCATCTTCTAGGGTTAGGTTTTTGGATGTTTAGGGTTTTCCGTTGTTTCTCAATAATAAATAGGCCTTCGAGCCTCATTGTAACACAGTTCAGAGGCATGTAGCCGCCACACCTCTTCTCAGAGATAAGCTACCATTGCCCTAGTTGGTTTATTTCCGTTGTTGTTTGTAAGCATATTTCAGTATTTTACATTAATGAAATGAAGTATTATTTCTGCTGCATCACTGTGTTTATGGTTATATTTATGATTTGTTGCATTCTTGTTTAAATCCGGATCAATGGTATCAGAGTGGTCTGCTTTTTCTCTGTTTTTCTTTGCATGTCCCTAATGAGGTTGGGATATAAGGAGTTAGGGCTTGAATTGGTCGAACCTTTGCAAGACCAGCCTCACAAATCCTAACAGCCTCCCATGGCGGATGAAAAAAAAAAAACTAGGGGGCAGGAGATCCTATCAAAATCTTGCTCAAAAAATCCCTCGAGTGACAAAGGAATGTGATGATGAACAACTTTGCCTAGATCCTTCAACGACTACCCAGGGGCGGCACATCGGCTTCCAACAACTACTCTGGAAACACCACACCGTTTAAGGTACAAGTTAATTTTGAAATCACCATATTCGAGGGTTAGATAGACACAGATGCCATCGATAAATGGTTAAATCTGCTAGAGGGTTATTTTTTTGTTCATAATTTTTCCAGTCGGGAAAAGATTATTTTCGCTCTTCTCAAAGCAGCCCCCCATGTCAAGGACTAGTGGGAAACCTACTGCGAGTAGAAGGATGAAAGTATAGGCTCATTATTTTCAGCCACACCCACTTTGGATTCATTCCGAGATTCCATCAAGGAGCTGTACTACCCTGTCGGAAGCTATGAGGATCAATATATAAAGTGGACCACGCTGCGGCAGGGGAGGGACCAAGACGTCTCGGAGTTTACCAATAATTTCCATACCCTTTGCAAAAAGTTGGGTATCAATGTTTCAGAGCACCATTTGGTACCCAAATACCACGGCTGCCTACACAAGTACATCGAAGAAGAAATAGAATCGCTTAACATCCCCTCCCTCTGCACGGCATACCGATATGCCATCAAGGTCGAGCAAAAGTTTAAACAAAAGAAGCAGGACTTTGGATATCCAAATTCGAAGCAAGGGAAAGGTGCCCCTAGACTGCAGAACAAAGGACAAAGCCAAGGCGGGGCAGCCCAAGACAACCCGCCAAAGCTGCAAGCAAAGAATAGTGCCGTGAAGCCGAAAAAGGACACAGGAAAGTGGTGTGAGTTCCATAAGAGCTCCACCCACAACACAAGTGAGTGTCGGGCCAAGCAATCACTGGTGGCCAAGCTAAAGGTTTCAAAATCATATGCATGTTCTGACTCTGAGTCAGAACCCGAAAAGGGGAATGACAAAGGGAAGCAGATTATCAATGCAGAGCCCAATACCACGGTTACCACCATGAAGATACAAAAGGAGGAACTAGAAGATCCAGAGGAGGAGGAGCATCTCTTTCAACTCTAGATGTGGGTAAAGGGCTCCCCACTATAGTTCATTGTCGACAGCAGGAACCAAAACAAACTCATTTCGGCAGAGGTCGTGAAGCGGCTGGGTTTACCAACCACATCATATCCACAATCGTACACCATCGGGTGGCTTCACCAAGGACGAGATCTTTGCGTGAGCCAACAGTGTCGCCTTCCATACAACATCAAGCCCTTCACGGATGAGGTATTGTGTGACATTGTTCCCCTTGAAGTTTGTGATGTATCATTAGGACAACCATACTAGTGGAAGTGACATGCTGTGTATGAACCAAGGCCCCGTGCTATTATTGTTACTTTGGGAAATAATTTGTACAGGATATCGGAGATAGCACCGCCTACCACCATCTCTTTGGTTACTACAAAACAATGCAGTAAGCTCATTTCCAAAACCAGGAAAATTGTTTTCCTAATGATACGCCCTCAAGGAAAGAATAAGACGGTGGCCATGACCTCCAGACAGACCCCCCCGCACAACAACTACAGATGGACAAGGTCGTGGAGGAGTACGAGGACATATTCACCTCCCCCGTAGGGGTTCCTATGCATTGTCAGGTCAAGAACTCCATGGATCTGACCCAAGGTGCATCGCTGCCCAATGGACCAATCTATCGACACTTTGTTCTAGAGAGTGATGAAATCAAGAGGGAGATTCAGGAACTACTACAGAAAGGTCACATCTATCCGAGTTTATCATTCCGTGGGAGCCCGATCGTGTTGGTACAGAATAAGGATGGGACTTGGAGACTCTGTATTGATTATCGGGCACTGAACAAGATCACTCTCCGTAATAGGTACTCGATCCCATGGATTGATGACCTCCTGGACCAACTGAAGGGGGGAAAATATTTCAGCAAGATCGATTTGAAGTCAGGGTATCACCAGGTACCAATAGAGCCCTTTGATGCGTGGAAGATTGCCTTCAAAGCCAAGGAGGGCCTTTTTGAATGGTTGGTTATGCCTTTCGGATTGACGAATTCTCCTGCAACTTTCATGAGACTAATGGATGACATCTTGCGGCCATTCACCAACTCATTTGTGGTGGTATACTTGGATGACATCCTGATCTTTAGCCAGATTTGGGAAGAGCACTTCCTCCACATCCGACAGGTCCTCCAAACACTGTGACAACACAAGTTATGTGCCAATTTGGAGAAATTTACTTTTGGCATGACCCAAGTTCAGTATCTAGGATACATTATTGATTAATAGGGAGTGCATGTGAATCCAACCAAGATCCAAGTCATTTGGTATTGGCCATCTCTAACCACTATGACAGAGCTCTGTAGCTTTCTAGGTCTTGCCAACCTCTACTGCAGGTTCGTGTTGGGATTTTCTCATATCACTTGGCCCTTGAGTCAAGTCACCAAGGGAGGAGCAAAAGAAAAATTCTTTTGGTCTGAATCTCAACAGAAGGCATTCATAGAGTTGAAATATCGCCTCTGCACAACACCAGTGCTCACATTACCAGACTTGCAACAACCTTTTGAGGTCGAGATAAATGCCTTTGACTATGCTATTGGGGCAGTCCTTACTCAACACGGGCATCTAGTGGCATATCACAGTGAGACACTTTCAGACTTAGTCTAGAAGTATCCCACTTATGACAAAGAGATGTATTCCATTGTGTAGGCCTGCCGACAATGGAAGCATTACATTTCGGGGAAGGAAACGATTATCCACACAGACCACCGACCCCTGTAGTTCATACAGACCCAAGGGAAATTGCAGAATGATCGCCATCAGAAGTGGTCCACATACCTACAACAGTTCCATTTCAATATCAAGTATAAGAAGGGCATCACCAATAATGTTGCAAATTTGCTCAGTCGACCACTGATCATGCCATTAACCACCGTGCTCAACTCTTGTGGGCACGAGACTTCAGATTGGCCACTTCTCTACAAAAGCGACCCAGAATTTGACCACACATACCAGACACTCTTGGAGGGTCAACATGTTCCAGATTTTCACCTCCAGGATGCCCTGTTATGCCTCCTGGGTCACCTTTGTGTTCCTTCAAGTGAGCGTGCCAAGATGATTTGGGAAGCACACTACAGTCGGGCTACTAAGCATTTCGGGGTCGAGAAAATGATGGCAGTATTGCAGAAGTATTTCTATTAGCCGAATCTTCGACAGGATGTCGGGAAGTACATCCGATCATGCACTGCCTATGCCATTGCCAAATCAACCATCAAGAAGCAAGGCCTCTATACCCCGCTGCCTACCCCAAGTTGACCTTGGGAATCCATCTCCATGGATTACATTTTAGGACTTCCTTCCACTAAGCATGGAAACGACTGTGTTTTTGTGGTCGTCGATAGGTTCTTGAAGATGGCCATTATGGTAGCCTGCAAGAAAAATATTACAGCAGAAGCCACTGCTAAAATCTCCTTTGAATGAGTGTGGGTACACTTTGGGATCCCACAGTCTATCATCTCAAATTAGGACAATAGGTTCCCTAGTACATTTTGGTCCAGTCTCTGGTCGATGCTGGACACCAAACTCACTAAGTCCACAACCTTCCATCCTCAAACTAATGGCCAGATAAAGGTTGTCAACATGATGATCATACACATTCTGCGCATGTACAACTCAAAGCATCCAAGCACATGGGATGAGAGCCTCCCCTATGTTCAGCACAGCTACAACCAGGCTCTTCATAGCTTGACTAGCCAGAACCCTTTTCAGGTGCACTTGGGATTCCAGCCACTATGTCCCATGGATGTGGCCATGCCATTTGCAGCTACTCACGCAAATTCGGCTCATGTCTAGTCTGAAATAGATAAGGCAACTAGCTTCATTGAGCACATCTAAAATATTCGCCAGCAGGTCCATGACATTCTAGAGAAATCAAATTCCAAGTAATAGTAGCGACATGATCAACATTGGGTGCTACACAAGTTTCAGGTGGGCGATAAATTCTGGTTGCATTTGCAAAAGGAACACCGTATCGGAGCCTATTGGAAACTCAGACCACTCCGATATGGTTCTTACACCATTACCAAGGCTATGGGAGACAATGCATTTGAGCTCAACATTCCCCCATTCCTTGCCTGCACCCAGTGTTCAATGTGGACAGCCTTCGACCATACTTTCCACCATTACTAGACACATCCAACATTGCAGAACAACTCACACCCACAAAGTTAGATCCAGATTGCATGGAACAAGCTACAATTGATCATATCATGGACACACAGATCAAGCACACTTGCCAATAGAATATCCAACTGTATTGAGTTATCAAAGCAAGCCAACTCCTCCACCAGGGCAAGTGGCTCACCAAGGACCAAGTTCAGTGGAAGTTTCCTCATCTCATGGAGGAACTCAATGCAATGGGGACCATTGCTTCCTAAGGGGGGAGGAATGATCCAGGTGGATATTGGTGGCCACCTGCTAAGTCCACTTGGACCCCCACCATTGTTTCTTTCAGCTTTTCAATTTCCTTAATTGTAGCACAATTTACTATTTTTAGCAGTTTTTCAGGTCTTGAACTTCCGAAGGTTTTTTAAGGCCATAAACGACATTTTTTGGGAAAAATGGGAGCAACATAGGTATCTGGACTGACGTTTCTTTTCCCAAATTTGTATTTCTTGGATAGATCTTCCTAACGAGATATTGTGCACGTTAAACGAAGATCATATGCCAAAGTTACGACCTCAGGAAGTTGATGTACCAATTTACCCAATCGGGGCCCACAATTTTGTGTTTCATCTTCTAGGGTTAGGTTTTGGGATGTTTAGGGTTTTCCATTGTTTCTCAACAATAAATAGGCCTTCGAACCTCATTGTCACACAATTCAGAGGCATGTAGCCGCCACATCTCTTCTTAGAGATAAGCTACGATCGCCCTAGCTGGTTTATTTCCATTGTTGTTTGTAAGCATATTTTATTATTTTACATCAATGAAATGAAGTATTATTTCTACTGCATCTCTGTGTTTATGGTTATCTCTGTGATTTTTTTTGTTCCTGTTTAAATTCGGATCAAGTTTCTTCATAAACATTTTTCCCTCTTGCCTCTAAATGAGTTGCCTGAACACAAACTTCATCTAGTTTTGTAGGGTTAGACATGAGAATGGCATGCCTCAAATAACTATGAAATCCTCCAATATATTTGAGCAAAGTATCTTCTGAGGAAAAATATATACCCAAAATAAAAGCGCTTTTCCTAAATCCTTGAGTATAAGATTTCACATTTTTCCCTTTAGCTTGCCTAAAGTTCTGCCAATCCATAATAGATTTTTGCATGTATGCTAATGGATAAAATTGCCTTCTTATTGAAACAATAAAATCATTCCAAGAGGATACAACCTTACCATGTTTCTTCATTTCCTCTTAAGTTTTGGATTCCCACCAAATTAGTGTTGCACCTTCCAATCTAAGAGAAGCAAGCTGAATCTTGGTTTCTTCATCTTTGATTCTTTGTATCTTGCAATACACTTCAATCTAATGAATCCAATTGTCTAATATTTCTATATTTACCTCTCCATTGTACATAGACAATTCAAACTTAATGTCAAGCTTGAGAAAAGTATTTTTACCATGACCCCTTGGGGAATTTGGATGTGTTTTTGAAAGGGTAGAAGAAGTTGAATATGGGGATGAAGATGAATATGAGGATGATGATGGAGGTGAAAGTTGTGGTTTTTCACCATTACCTCCATTCCATTTTGGATGCTTGTTTCCTTTTCCAACATGAGGTTTTGAGCTTTCTCCATACAATCTAGAATTCCTCTCCTCATAGAAAACCTTAACCATCTCTGACATATCAAAGAATTATTTTATGAAAGTCTTCTCATTTTCAAACATCTCTTCAGGACCTTCTTCATGTGCCATGACTATTGAAGCTTGAGGAGTGTTTGTTCTCCTTGAAACAATTTGAGATCTTTTCTCCACAAATTATCCTTCTCTTCTTTTGAGCTTCAACCTTCTAAGCATAAAAAAAAACACTTGCAAACAAATCAAATCTTCACAATAACTTGTTTCTTTCATACCAAAATGATTTGTATGTATAAACTTGAAGATTTTTTAACAATTTGCAAGTGAAAATTATATGTGTTTTGGGTAGAGGATCAATTTACTAAACACATAAAAGATGATTTTTATCTCAGTTTTAAAAAAAATAAAGAAGACATCAACATCATAATAGCATAAAAAAATGATAAAGGAGTTCACACCTCCAGAGCTACATCTCCTAGTCTAGCTTCTAATGTTGGGCCTCTTCCATTATGCTAAAAAAAAATATGTATTTACATCAAGTTACAATGCTCAGAATTCTAAAAAAATGTCTCTAATGGCTACAGAACAATAAATAACCCCCATTTTGGTTCTTTCTCCACCTCATTTGGCCAAAAACTGATAAAGTTATGCTTGTTTCTTCATTTTCCCAAATTCCGCACCTAACCATCATCCAATTCGGCCTCAACCTAGCTTGAGTGCCCCAAATGCAGAATCGACGCACTAAACCTGGCATGATTCTTGCTCGACAGGTGAATTTGTAGGACTTTTAAGGGCGCAATTAAGCCCCCAGTCCTAAAATTCATGGTCATATGACGACCATATGGCTGTGAAAAACATCGAAATTTGGGGCTTTGTATAGCCCCTGTGTCTTCTTGCCCTTGGTTCTATTCTCTCACATGTGACCATGGTTCATCCCCCTAGGGGCTAGCCCCTCTGAACTTCGCTGCACTATTGGCCATATTGCAGCCCGATAGGTCTTGGGGTTGACCCCTTGTGGGTGGCCCCTGACTCCTTTTGTGTTCCCGGTTCTTTTGTTGTGGGCATGTGACTATGTAAAGGGTTGTGAGGGTTGGGCTAGGCCCTAGTACTTGCCTCCCCACCCACGGTCATGTGGTGTAGGGGTGGCTAGGGGCTAGGGCTTAGCCCAACCCCTCCCCCATATGTGCATATACCAAACATTAAATATAACCTTTCAACCTTATTTAAATAAGGAACACATATAACTCATTGTTTAAGATTTGGAACTTGTTGCAGGAGGTTGCGGGTTTGACCCTTGTGGCCTCCATTTGACCTTTGCCAAAATTTTAATGTGCCTCTTAGAGGCCATGTGACCACCTTTGGTCGACCCATGTGGCCCTCCACCATTGGCCACTTAATAATCCAATCATCAATAAAAATAATTAAAAATTAAACCTTGGAGAAAATTGGAGAATTTTTGAATTTTTTTTTTTTTCACATTTCGACCAATCAGATGAGGCCATGTGGCAGCCTACAACTGGCCCAAAATTACACAGTCACCTGTCCATTTGCCAAAATTTTACCTGTTTGACAATTCAATCAAAACACGATTTTGGGAGCACTCGATGCCAGATTTGAGTGAAACAAGTTGTGTTGGATTCATATTTCCGAGATCTATCCAATCATACAATTTTTGAGCTTTCTCACACACTTTCAATTTTGAGCATTTTGTTTATCCACCAAATCATTTAACTAATTAAAAATTGTCATTAAACTAATTCGCCCCCCTTCATAATGTAATTGTGAATTACAACAATTGGATTCAAAGCAAGTTCCTTTAGAAGTAGTCTAACCATTGGAAAGTAAATCTTAGAGGGAAAAATGGATAGAAGTGATAATAGTGCCCCATCCTTTGATGTAACAAGTTATACTTTCTCGAAGATAAGGATGATGACACATCTAATGTCTTTTGGTGTTGATCTATGAAATTTTGTGGTAGATGGCTACAAAGTTCTAAAAATTCCTCTAATAGATGCAAATGAGAGAAAGACTTATGCAAATAATTCCAAAGAAACAAATGCAATCTTGAATGGTCTTCTTGATTCAATATTTGTTAAGGTAATGCACTATGAATATACTAAATAAATTTGGGATAAGCTTCAAAGTAATCATGAAGGAGATGAAAAGGTAAAAAGGGCTAAAGTTCAAACTCATCGAATGTAATTTTAAAGTTTAAATATGAATGAATAAGAAGACATTGTATTTTTTTCCCTTTAGTAGATGAGGTCATGAGTGCTATTAGAGGATTGAGTGAAAATATTGAAGAATTAGTGATTGTTTGGAAATTATTGAGATCTCTTCCATTAAGGTTCAATCCAAAGACTTTATGTTACACTCACTTTTGCCCCCTTGAAGCCATCTTTCCGTCTATGATAGGTGTTACTTATGAATTAACCCGACCTCCAAGGTTTGTTATCAATATGGGGTCACTAAAAATCCTTCTTATCCACATTTTGTGGAATTAATTTCTAGTATCACCATCATGTTCGACTCCTTGAGAGTTTTACGGTGATATAAATTTTATCTCAATCTGACTCCTAGATTAAGGGTTATTCCCTTTTAAAGTTTTTGCATTTAAATGGTGCCACCTCGGTAAGGGACCACCATGTGTGACCCATATGTGTCTTATGTGGATCTACCACTTCAGCCCAAGAAGTCCCCTCATCACATGAACAAATGTGACATCTCCATGAACAATACCTGGACTTTGTATGGCTTTCCACCTCTCCCTATCTCACGGGTCCCATAGGGCCCACATCCTTTCATGTTTTATCATTGTTCTCAACTATATATTGATAAGGGGAAATATGGGGTGCACACAAATATGTCCCTTTTATACACCCCTGAATTCCCAATAATATATTATGTCTTAACAGGGATACTCAAATTTAGTGTTTCACCATAGCGAACACTGCATGCCACTGTCATACCCCATTGTCCCCTAATCACTCGTAATTCTAAATAAGCATCTAGTTCCAGTCCCATCCAAGACCTTTTCTCTTGTGTCTATCTTTGCCACTTTCAGATGCTCCAGACTCTAGATATAATTTCCACCTTCGAGGAAATTCGGTCCCATTCCATGTCTTTTCCCAAGTGGGGACAACCCCAGATCTCCGGTACAAATTCATCCATTCTCAAAAATATCTGGTGAAATTAGTATTTGGTGGTTTTCCAAAGTTGTAGAAAACTCATCCAACCAGATACTCCTAACTACTGGATATAACAACCACCATGAAAAATTAGTAAAGAGTATCCAGTCTAGAGACCATTCTACTAAGATATCATCCGAACCTGGATTCCAAGTCTATAGTTCACTCAGAATTAAAAGAAATTGAGAAATCAAGGGATTTTAGCAATATTTCTTGAGACTGGACTTCTACCAAGAACATCAAAATTCCAGGGATAATATCAAAGCTCTAAAATCAACTTTCAGAGGTGATTATGCCAATAATGTAAGGGATTTAAAGGTGTTGGAAAACCTAATTCACACCAAATCTTGAGCAAGGGAAAAAATGGCTTCCAAGACCAATTTTATTAGAGAAAACTACATGCCATTCTCACTTTCTGAAGTTCACAATATCCCACAGAGCACAAAGGTGCATAACCATGTCATTCTCACAATGCTCTTAAAATAAATAACTATTATAATTTAATTCATTCTTTATTCAATATACACTTCAGGAATTCTCTTCTTGGGTTATAAAGTAGCTTAAAGACTCAAACTAAAATCACAAGCTATCAAATTCATAGCCATATCAAACAATGGAAAACACTTGCAATAATGGTTGATTGAGGGGACCCAAGGAACCAATCACATTCATGTATATAACTTTTCAATTCATGAAATATTGACAATCACATAGATTCATAGGTTCTAGATAAACATAAAATCACATAAGGCAAATCATTCACCATGAACATACATAAATATTATCGTCCTGTCATAGGTGATATTGATCCATACATTTACACATCTTTATATATATCACAATAAAAAGAATGTGTGTGTATGTGTGACAATGCAATATATAAAAGGGTGGATGATCTAAAAGCGCGAAATTAGATCGCTACCTCACACTTGGAAAGTTTTAAATGGGCCTTTCAAAACAATAATTTAATTCAGTTGAAGATGTTATCCAAAAAGGACATGACACACATAAGCATGTAATGTCAAATAGAAAGGCACTGATATTGTTGACAGAGTTCACCCCTCTTGGGCTACGTCTCTGGGCCCTTCTCTAAAAGGCTAGGTTGCTTGTATTTTGGTGAATAAGAAGAGGTACATCAAAATTTTTGATACATTTGCGGTTATTTCCCCAGGACATAAATTCTCTCCTTTAGAGAACTCTCGTAATTTCACTTGTAATTCTACAAACGACTTGTCATTTATAGAAAAACATAGAGTTTCTAACAATGACTCTGACATCTACTGAAATTGAGAATTCGAGTTTCATCAATACATTGATTATTTATATCATCTCCACTTGTCTAAGTGAGACACAATTCAAGTACAAACTTCTGCAGATTTCATTGCCGCTGTTGATGAACAAGTACTGTCGTTGAATCCGGAACGTGCCAAAAACCCTGTTTTGGCTCTTCAAGTGTCCAAATCGACTTTCATATTCTTTCAGAAAGAAAAAAACTAGATTGACCAAAACTTCAAGCTGTCCAACACTCTCGGATGGCATAGTGGCTCTACACCTCCTGGCACTCAAAACTACACTACAACAACACTCTGGCTTGCTTGACTTCCTCTAAAGGCTTCACTGATAAGTTCATCTTTTGCTTCCTAGATCTGTCTTCTGATCCTTCCTTTAGGATGGTACTACGACCTCCTTTTATATTATTTCCCAATGCTAATTTTGGAGTTTGTTTTTAACAACTTTACAACTTTTGGCTATTCAAATAAATTCCAGATAGCGCCATTACATTGTTAAACCATATATAATTAAAACATAGGACCACCGCTTTCAACTTAACCCTAAGTTTTTGAATGCTTATGACTATGCATAACAAATATAACAAAGTGGTTTTGACTTAGGGTGGCGCATTTCCATTGGCCGTCATTGCAAATACTTTGGCATAACAAAAAACATTAATGTTGCCTTGATTGCAGTCCATTGGGACTTTGGAAGGTGACGTAGCCATGCAACCCTTGTCACCCGATGTCGTCGTGCCACCTTAGGATTGTCGAGTGACTAGACCAAGCCTTGCTCCCCATCAGTTCGTGCCATCACACATCACGACCCGTGGCACTATTTAATTGTTTGTTATAACAACTCGGCTATGTTTATAACCCTGCTGACACATACACTAGACTGTGTACTCTGCTGGCTTGCCTACGCACTGTTGGACTACCACATAACAGTGCCAACTCTATTATTCATATAACATGACCTGTATTCTTTTAATACCAATCTTGTCTCTATTTATTATGTTGACTCCATGCCACCATCCGCACTATCATGTCAGATGCAATCGTGCCACTTCCTCTGCATTTCTGGTGCCACATAACCCGTACCATTTTTGCGTTGACATGCCACATAACACGTGACCCCTCCTTTGCGATGTCATAACTCACCATTTTTGCACTGACATGCCACCTCCTCTACTCTTCCGATGCGACATACCCCGTGCCATTTCTGCGCTAGCATGCCACATGATCCAAACTCCATTGCAATATCTAAGCTCAGATTCAAAACTCCGCCATTTTTCATATAATTTTGCAACCTATGCCTCTGCCATCGGATTTAAACCATGGTCATTATACCATAAAGTTTAAACATTAAACAATATAATTCCCAGATAATCAATGAACCCATAATATGTGGTTTCCGTAGTTCAATTTTACATTGCGCCAATTAATTTCCATAGTTTTTAACCTTACCTCCCTTTTGTAGGTTTTAACCCCCTACAAAAATTACCTGCATACGAATTCTTAACATAGAAAATAAACAATGCGAGAGCATAACACATAAAGCACATATACACAGAGATTGCCCTTGGATCCTAAAACTGGGACTACCAACTTGATTTTTCATTATGTTCCTTTCAATGTTGCAATACATATTTATACATGCCAAAGCATCCAATACCATGGATCGAAAACCATCGCCTCCAAAACCATGGACCGAAAACCATCGCGTCCGATATCATGCACAAAACCATAGGTAGGTCAGCCCAACCTAATATAGGGTCCAAAAAACAAAATTTTCTGGGGTGCTGCCCCAAACCCCATAGAGTGGGGTTACCTACACCCCTAAAACCCCTTGTGACTGCCCCTCCGCTACGCAATCGACGCAACGAAGGGGGGGCTCCACCCCCCCTCTAACCCCCTAATTAACTACGTGGGCTAGTCATGGAAAGAATATAACACAACCCAACATTCTCCCACTTGTTGTTTTCTTTCCACAGGGGACCAAAAGAGAGCTTAGTCATTTATCCAGCCCTGCAACGCCCATTGTTTCCCTACACCAAGAGAAATTCTTAGAGCTCACAGATTTTGTCAATGCATCTACAGTATTCTTCAAAGTGTCCACCTTTACCAGCAACACCTTTTTGTCTTGTATCATATCCCTCACAA
>APFE031046602.1:34532-60787 GCA_000404065.3 Pinus taeda
TGCTTCGACATGTATAAATATGTATTGTAACATTGAAAGGAACATAATGAAAAATCAAGCTAGTAGTCCTGGTTTTGGAATCCAAGGGAAAATCTCTGTGTATATGTATTTTATGTGTTATGATCTCACATTGTTTATTTTTTGTGTTTTAGAATTCGTATGCAGGTAATTTCTGTACGGGATTAAAACCTACAGTAGTAAACAACATAAAAGGATTGAGATAACTAATGGAAAACAAGATAATTGTATGAAAAATACTTAGATCACCTCCAATGAGATTTGATGCTAAAGTATTCATTCTAAAAGGAAGATCAAATTAAAAAAATGTAAGCATGGATTATTTGCGTGGAATTATTACAACCTACAAAATGGGAACAAAGCCAAAGAACCCATCCAAAAGAGAAGAAAATTTTACGACATCCAAGAAGGAAGGGAAAAACAAGAAATAGTCTAAGCCAAGCCCCAGTTGTAGTTGTAGTGAAATTTAAGTTGAAGAGATATCCAACTTTGTGAGGAAGCTAAAAAGAGGAACTTGTAAGTACAAAGGTAATATCCCTTTAAAATGTTTCAATTGTGATGAAATTAGTCATTTTAGTTCAAAGTGTCTTTATTATTGTAAGAAATTTTCATGATTGTGGACAAAGGTGAATTCCCTGGATCTAGTGGCATGATCTAGAACAACAAAAGACAAAAATATTCAAGTTTACCTTAGAGAAATCAAAGAATGGGAAAGAAGCCTACCTAGAATCTATAGCAAGCCTTCCTTTCCTCCTTGCTTGTAAGCTCCAACTCTAGCTCCAAGTGTTATAATTAGAATCTGTACACACGACTAAAACAAGTGAAGGAACCACAATCACATATCATAATTTAAAATATCTATTCAATTATTCATCATGGCATTGAATACATGAGTGAAAACATAACACAACAAATATAGGAAAACAAGATTCTCTTTGTATTATTATAGGAGTGAGTTACAACCATAAATGGAAGTCTAACTTTGCAGATATCTCCCCAAGTTGAGTTGTCCTTCCTTGCCACAAAGCACACCACAACATCAACCCTAATACATGAATGTGATAACTCCTTAGGCTCAAAGCAACAACATGAGGGCACTATCAATCTCCAAAACCCAACTATGATGTTAGGGAAGGTAGTAAATATATAAGGTAAGAGAGGTTGTCTAGGATTTACCATTCTAGGCTTCAGATCCACATATGAGGGGAGGATGAGCTCAAGGGATAAGAGATAAGGTCTCCAAGTTAGGATCAGAAAGAAATTCAAGATCTCTATCCATGGTAAATAGTTAAAACCACCTTAAATTCTTCTTGAAGGGGACGCTTCAGAAATATTTTTTAATTTTCCTAAATTTCGAGAATCAATGAAGGTGATTAGTTATACAGCATGCAGCCAATGCATGCGGACTAAAGGTCAAGGTGCACTGGGGCAAAAAACATGGTTTTTGAGCTAATTGATCTAGCAACTCAGACTTTTTGGAGAGGTTATTCTTAGGGCTTTGTGTTGAAAATAGCAACAAGAAATGATAAAATTAGAATCCAAAAATTCCAGTTTAATTTGTCCTTGAATTAAACTGAGAATTAAAATTGAATTCTATTCTCATAACAACTTGTAATAGTTAACTAGAGTGAGTTGACTTAGTTAACTTAGAAATTTCGAGTTGGAAGTATTTCTGAAGTCATGTATATGTTCTCCATATATTATAGGGTTCTAGGATGAATTAAGTATGAGTTGTAATTAGTTAACTTAGTTTATTGAGTTAATTCCAGTTAAATTTATTTCCAATTTGTTTGAGGAACTAATAATGAGTTAATAGTCAGTTGGTGCACTAATGCACTCAACTAGTGCTACTCCAGTTAGCTGAAGATTCCCTCATTAGAAACTCATGCATGTCGATTTTGAGAAAGACCCAGTTGAGACTAGAGTGTAGGGACAATGTACTATTTGTTGTATAATTTTCTGAGTTGTACAGGTAGTGCATGCAATCAGGGAAGGAACTAATTTTGGATTGTGCAGTTATGGATGAGGAATTTCCCTTTAAATACAGGCTAATTCTCTTAGGAATGGTGAAAAGAATTAGAAGCTTAGAGGCTTGGAAATTTGTCTATGTATTGGCCAAAGGAAGTCATCAAGCGGAGGATAGGAAATACTTATGCAGGTTAAGCTCAAGGTTGAGTAGAGCATATTGTATTCATCCAAATTCTTTGACCAAGGACGCACTGGAATAGAGACTTGGAGAGCTTGTGAAGAGGCTAAGCTTTGGCCTTGAGCTTTATTATGTGTTGGATATTGAATTTGATGAGTGTTGGGGTTGTTTTAGAGAGAATAAGCATTCTAATGCCATCTTGATTTTCCAGATTAATACAAAACAAATAGTGGGGTTTTGAGTTGTGGCTTTCCTTGGATATTTATTGTGTTATGTGCCTTTGATTCTCTTCCTCTATGGATTATTGTTTCCTTGATGTTTATGGGCTTTTGGTGTAAAGAGTAGAAGAGATTCTTGTCTCTTGTTTTAGTAGATTACATGAGCTTGTGAATCTACACGAAAATTCTACATGGTATCAGAGCTAGATTTGTAGAAATTTTCTACATGGTATCAAAGTTAGATTTGTAGAAATTTTCTACATGGTATCAGAGCTAGATTTGTAGAGATTTTTTACACGGTATCAGAGCTAGATTTGTAGAAATTTTCTACATGGTATTGAAGAAAGTTTTTTTTTTTTTTTGGGGCCGTGAGTTTGCAGAGCAGATATGAAAAATTTTGTACAAATTAAAAAAAAAATAGAAAATGGATACCTTGTAAAAAAATGCCCAAATCCAAAAAAAAATCGATCGAATCAGGGTTGGGATGAAGGATATATCGTTGATTTAAAATCAACATTTTTTTTTAGAAAATTCTGTGACGACGGGTCAAATGAAATAGATTGGTGTGCTAGCCAAGAACCTATATGCACTTGAGGTACAAGATGCATGTAAAGCCTTGAGGAGCAAGGCAAAGGTTAGAGACTTGGTGGTTGAGAGGGAGAGTAAATTACCTCTCAACATGTAGCCCCAAAAGAATCCTCAGAATCATCTTCAGGAAGTTGTGGAGCAACCACAACTAGAGAAGGTGAGAGGAGACCAAGTGGAGAGCTCCACTCAAGAAGAGAAGAAGCAGTCTCAGACAATTGTGGAGCAGCCACAATTAAAGAAGCGGAGAGGAGACCAAGTGGAGGCATCTACTCATGCAAAGACGTCTAGTAGGGGGGAATTTCAAGCCAGGTGGGCAGAGGGATCACATGCAGCCATACCTCCAGGTGTGAGGCGGGGTGATGTGAAGTGAAGTGATTGTACCTTGCTATGGGATCCTAAAGTACATAGTAGCGGGAGGAATCAGTGGGATTGATGCAGTCAGAGATCAAAGTGGTAGAGGCTAGAGTAGTTAGATATTGAATAAGCATAGAGAGGATTGAAAACAATGCAGAAATGCAGAGTCAACAGAAGCACAGAGTTTTCAATCTATAGAGGCAATAGTATTCAGAGACTTTGATGATAGAGGCATCATTCTAATTCAGGTTGGATGTTTTTCCCTTTTTTGGAGTTGTTGGAGCAACAACACTAGAGAAAAGTATTACATGCAAAACATTCCAAAGGTTTAGGAGTGGGATCAAGTTGAATTCCTTTCTTGTTGAGAGGGAGTGTTGAAAATAACAACAAGAAATGATAAAAATAGAATCTAGAAATTTCAATTTAATTTTCCTTGAATTAAATTGAGAATTAAAATCAAATTCTATTCTCATAGCAACTTGTAATAGTTAACTAGAGTGAGTTGAATTATTTAAGTTAGAAATTTCGAGTTGGAAGTCTTTATGAAGTCATGTATATGTTATCCCTACATTATAGGGGTCCAGGATGAGTTAAGTATGAGTTGTAATTAGTTAACTCAGTTTACTGAGTTAAGTCTAATTAAATTAGTTCCAAACTGTTTGAGGAACTAATAGTGAGTTAACAGTCAGTTGGTGCACTAATGCACTCAACTAGTGCTACTCTAGTTAACTGAAGGTTCCCTCATCAAAAACTCATGCATGTCGATTTTGAGAAAGACCCAGTTGAGACTAGACTGTAGGGACAATGTACTATTTGTTGTATAATTTCCTGAGTTGTACAGATGGTGCATGCAATTAGAGAAGGACCTAATTTTGGATTGTGCAATTATGGATGAGGATTTCCCTTTAAATATGGGCTAATTCTCTCAGGAATTGTACAAAGAATTAGAAGCTTCGAGGCTTGGAAATTTGGCTAGGTATTGGCCAAAGGAAGTCATCAAGTGGAGGATAGGAAATACTTGTGCAGATTAAGCTCAAGGTTGAGTAGAGCATATTGCATTCATCCAAATTCTTTGACCAAGGAAGCATTGGAATAGAGACTTGGAGAGCTTGTGAAGAGGCTATGATTTGGCACTGAACTTGCTTATGAGTTGGAGATTGAATTTTTTGAGTGCTGGCATTGTTCTAGAGAGAAAAAGCATTGTAATTTCATCTTTATTTTTTGGATTAATACAAAGCAGATAGTGGGGTTTTGAGTTGTGGCTTTCCCCAGATATTTATTGTGTTATGTGCCTTCGATTCTCTTCCTCTATTGATTATTTTTTTCTCAATGTTTATGGGATTTCATTGTAAAGAGTAGAAGTAGATTATTGTCTCTTGTTTTAGTAGGTTACATGAGCTTGTGAATCTATAGGAAAATTCTACACTTTGCAAATGGATAATAACAAAGTGTTTAAGGATGTTGATTGATCCGGTTTTCAAGACTTGTGAGTAGATGTGACAAAATGTCTTGTAACACTTATGCAAATAAATAAGACAATGATGACAAAGATGAATCACCTACAAAAGCAAACAAGAATTAAAGAAGATACAAGAAGCAAGGTAAAAGGAAAGGCTTCAAGAAATGCTTCTACATACCCAAAGGAAGATAGCACTTCATCTAAAGAAGAGAGTGATAGTGATAGTGAAAATTACATAGGACGGGTGTTGTTCATGGCAAGAGATAACAGGAAGGAATCCCCTAAAGAACAAGAATATGAAGAAGAAGAAGGAAAGGTTGATCTAGAAAGAGAACTTATCGAAACCTTAAAGGATCTAAAGGTAGAAAGAACGAATGCTGAGACATTGGAAGTTCAATTGAGTGAACTAAAGAAACAAACTAAAATTCTAAAGAATTAGATAAGATTATCATTAATATAAAACTGCAACCAAAGGAGGCCAAAAAAATTGAAGAATTGCTCGATTTTGAAGAAATAAGCAATTCAAAGGAGAGTTTATCAGTAGAAATTGTGCCTCTACATAAGGAATCATAGAAGAAGAACATCCAACAGAACTTTGAAAATAAAACCAAATTTTTGGATGAAATGTTTAGTGGTCAAAGATCATGCAGTTACATTACTATATTAGGATACAAGCCCACATTCATCAAAGGCTCTAGCTCCATGATGACAAAAAATGAATCTTAATAGAAAACATATGATGACATAGTAAAAAATCCCAAGGAGGAAAGCTTGCCTACCAAAGAAAAGGCTCAAGGTCAACCGATGTGGAATAAAAAACCTACAATGAAGAGATCTCAAGAAGAAGGTCTCTAGAGAATTGCACCAAAATAAGAGCTACTCCTCTTAGGTATCAAACTATCTTCCTATTGAGAGTGTTGGATTTTGCCAACATATGTAGGTCTCCCCGATGTGAAGTCCCAATTAGACCTCACACTGTTTGGAGTAGGAGCCCCATCTACATTATTGGCCTGACCACCATAACTCTAAGGTTTGACTTGGCTACAGTGAATAACATAAGAGAGTACACACATATCCTTTGAAATCAACAAGTAATTTGACATTGTGAAACACCAATTGCAATGGGTAAAAGGAGGCCTTCATGAGAGGGGAGACAAGATTAAGTCTCTAGAAGGAAAGTAATAATACTATCCTAAGAGAGGCACATGATAGCAAGGAAATATTCATTAGTTATCTAGCGAAATAGTTCACATACACACAATGATCATTAAAGAAAATACAACACACATTCAAGAAGATGAGCACCAAAGCCAATGAAGTAATTCAATTTATTTAGTACATATTAACATAACATATACCACAAACATCTAAAGAATAGTCTTACAAAATTCACATTACATGCATGAAAGCATGCTGGCTCAATGAACTTCTGATTATTAAGTGAAATATCCAAGTACACAATTACAATGATGAGATGCTAGTTCCAGTAGTGGAACATTAAGTCGCTTCTTGCTTCTCCAAGGAATTATCTTCTCTTCTATGCCAAGCTAGGGAAACTAAGGATAGCTCTCCAAAGCCTAAGCCTCCAAAAGCCCTTTGTTTGAGTTACCAGGTTTCTTTTATAGCAAGAGTAATGACCTTTCATCTCCTGGTATGACTCTTGATCTACCCTCATGACTCTTAGACTACTATATGACCTTTGAACTTCTATTGACTCTTTGGTCTACATGTGAATTTTCACATTCCACATGTGACTCTTGGACTTCCACACATTTAAATATTGTCATTTTCCTTTTGATAATACATAATTACATTCCACATCATGTGGCAAGACACATGGAGGCATATGACATTGTGATGATATTTGTACAAACCATGACTTGGCATTGATGACATGGAACTACTGACGATGTGGAAATGCCAAGATATTCTCTTTTTTGTTGTCTTTAAATTATTGATGATATATCTGATCAATAATTCATCTTCACCCTCCAAAGGATCTTGGATCAATATTGGGACCTTCTAATTCATCATGAAATGTCTTATTTCTATCATTGTCCAAGGTCTCTTCATGTCTTCATGATGGTTCCTCTTTGTGCTTCTTCTTTGCAAGTGTTATTTGTTCCTTCTCCTTGTCATGATGAGATGGTACAGTTGCCAATTAAGTTTTCTCATGAGAAGGAAAGATCAGTCTTGAAATTGTCTATCCTACTCCTACTTTTCTCATGAAATAAGTTGCTTATGATGGACTTGTGTAGGGACCGAGGAGGAAAGGCTTGTTGAGGATGGTGCAGTTGAGCTTAACAATGGTTGAGGAAGGCACCACTACTCACTATAACTATGCCATGCACTATGAGCAGGGGCTCTTTAGGGTCTAACGTAGTGGGCAAGTGCAAGAGACAATGTGATTATCTTGTTGGCTAAAATTGCCCCATGCATTAGGCTTAAGGGAGTAGGAGACAACAATATGAAAATTGAGCTTCATAGTGGCTAGGGAGGCCCTGATTGTGGACTAGAAATCTGACATGTGCTAAAGGGGAAACACAAGACTCATTCTTGGCACAATGAGAGAGTCTAGTGGACAAGGTTTGAATGCTTGCTAATTCAAACTACGACATGCGTTATAACTGAGAGGAAATATTAGGGGATGACACAATTTTATTTATCAGTGATTGATTGTCCACTAGAAATGTGACTTGCACCAAGGGAGGCATGTAGAACAAGTCTTTGGCACAGTGATGGGTTGAAGTCAATAGTGGGAGCAGGACTAGCCATAGAAACTGTGCCATGCACTGTACTTGAGAGGGAGACATCCATGATAGTGTATTTTTCTTCTATAGTGGCTGACTACTCACTAGAAGTGTGATCTGCACTTAGGAAGGCTCATTGGAAGAGGAGATTCCATAATTAGCTAAGGCAGGAAACAAAAGGTAAGTCACTTTGCTTAGGGGATTCTTAATGCATTGTGATAGGGAAGAGACCTTGTGTTACACAGTTTTCTTTTGGAGAGGGCCACTAGTGATGCTCCATGCACTTTACAAGGAAGAGGTGTTTAAAGATCAGTGCAGTGAGTTAGTGCATGCAACAAGGGTTAGGTGACTCTACTTTGAAGGTTCTCAATATGCAGTGATAAGAGCTGACATTAAAGAGTAATAAGTGCAAAAGTATGGGAGGAAAATATATGATCAATGAGGCTCATGAATACGTTGTACTCATCACCTAGGAGAGGTTTATTTTATTCACAACTTGCACTGGTAAGGAGGACCAAGAAGAGCTCCAAAGTGGCTAAGTGTGGGACTAGTAGAGTAAGAAAGGGAAAAGAATACAAACGAGACACTGACATGGATCACACACATGAATTCCATCAATACAAGCTAGGGGGATGAACAAGACTCATGAACAACAATCACACCTTGAAACGACAACAAAGTGACACTTCTTCCTAAGTGTGATAGTTGAAATGCTACGTTGCGACACTTAGAACACAAGTTATGACATAAGTGTCGAATATGACCAGGAAGTGCGGTAAGCTACAGGGATGTGTCTAGAACATATTATAATGATATATAAGGCCATATAATGTAGAAGAGTGTGCTATATTTTCCCCTAGTAATGTGCAAAGGTGTGACACATACAAGAATTGTAATAGTTAAGAGTGACACTTGCAACAATAAGTAAACATGAAAATGACACTTGCAACGGTATGAAAACATGAACATGACACTTGCAAAAGCTAAAGAAAGTGAAGGTGACAAATTCTAGAGCTAAGATAACATGAAAATGAAGCTTGTTAAAGTGAAGGCAAGAAAAAGCAACAATCGTGAAGGTGAAAGTGACCCTTGTGAAAGAAAAGGTGTGCAAAAGTGACAACTGGGAAAACTCACCGGAATAGAAGTAAAATTGCAAATGAAGTGAGGAAGAATTTCAATGGAGATTGTGCACTGATTGTCGACATGAGTTGTGCAATATAGTGTAATTATGTATTGCACAATTGCTATCAGTAATGATTGTGCAAGCCTTACTTTTAAGAGCTACGCAATGGCTATCTAAGCTTGCATAGAAAGATATGTGTTTACAAATTCATTGAGCATGTGTGAGAAAGTGACCTTGACACTTAGAGTCTAAGAAGAATAATTGAATGCTCAGAAAACCATTAATCAATCATGATGTGACCATGGAATGACAGATTACAAGGTCCTGAGTAGTCTCCAAAATTCAAGTGTAGGAAAATTTTTGGAGGGTGTTGATTGCAGCGTCAACACTTCCTTGGTGTATGTTATTCTTGAAATAATTTTGGAAATAAGTCTATAAACTATAAATCCTATGCTAGGAATAGAAGTAACCTTGGAAGCTACTCCAGTAATTATTATTCTAGAAAATCTTGAGAAGATTACAAACAAAGTTATAATAGTTTTGGATACTTGAGTAATGAAGTAGAGTGTTACAAATGCTAAAACTTTGGACATCTAGCTAAATACTACAGGTTGACCACTCCTGCAAGGAAATGAAAACATATTGTAAATCCTCCGACAAAAGTTTGGAAGAAGAAAAATGGAATTTGTGAAATTTCTCTAAAATCACAAAGCAATAAAAGTGTATGGTATGTCGATAGTAGTTTCTCAACACTTACAATAGGGGATAAGAAAATATTTTGATCTTTACAGGAAGATAGCGATGGAACCGTCTCATTCGGAAATGATGGCTCTACAAAGGTGATAGGAAAGGATAAAATTAATCTTGGAAGGAAGAATTACACAACAAAAGATGTTTTACTAATTGATATCTTGAACCACAATCTACTAAGTGTGAGCCAAATGTGTGATCAAGGGCACATGCTACAGTTTGACTCAAAGAAATGTGAAATAAGAAGGGAGAAATTAGGTAGGTTAATGGTGAGAGTAGCAAGAAATCCAAACGATATATACAACTTGGATGAGATTGTAAAGGAAGGTTTTTTCTTGGATAAAGAGGATGAAATTTGGCTCTAGAACAGAAGGATGGAACACATAAACTTCGACAACCTAGTCATAATTAGTGAAAAGGAAGCTACGAGAGAAATTCTAGAGATTTCAAATCTAGCTAGAACCTCATGTAAGAATTATAAGCATGGGAAATAGACAAGAGTTGAGTTCAAGGCCAAGGAAAATTCCACTTCAAACCAATTAGAGTTGGTACACACTAGCCTATGTGGACCACTTAGAACCAAAGGATTGGATGGTGAACAATACTTCATGCTAATGATTGATGATTGTACTAGGATGATAGTAGTAAATTTTCTGAAGAAGAATTTTGAATCCTTTGAATGCTTCAAAATATATAAGGAGATGATTGAGAATGAAACCAATCTAAGAATCAAATGTTTGAGATATGTTAATGGAGGGGAGTTCACATCCGAGGATTTTATCACTTTTGTGAGGAACAAGGAATAAAGAGATAATTCTTATCTTTTAAGACACCACAATAAAATGGAATCACTAAAATAAAGAGAAAAACAATTGAAGAAATGGCTAGGACCATGCTGAATGATTCCAAATTAAGTGGTATGTTATGAGTCTAGGCAATAGAGACAATGTTAGGAATCCAGCTCACAAAAGGATAGAAAAGATAGATCAACGCCTTAGAATTTAGCCTCTTCTAGGGGAAACCTCCTTTAAATTACATAAATGAACAATTATTGGATGATACAAATGACTAAACCTCCCTTATATATATAGGAGTCTAAGGGGTCACAATATAATCAAGCCGACATAACAGTAATAACATAAGGGCACAAAAATAACAATAGTGGGTTTCTAAGGGGCATACTAATAACAATATGGGGACAATAGGGGCACAATAATAACAATAAGGGATACTCTAACAATAGTAATGGGGGAATCACTATTCTTGAGTAGTTCTGGATGCTTCTGTATAAAATTCTCATCCTTCCATGTGGAATCTTCAGTGGATAAGTTCTTCCACTTGATGAGATACTCTGAAATTGATCTATTTCATAGATGTCAAGTTCTTTTTTCTGTGACTTCTTCCAATTCCAATATGATTTTTCCTTCCTTGTCAAGTTTTGGAAATATTGTTTGAACTGGGAGCTTGTCACCTATAACCTTCTTTAAACATGAAACATGGAAAACTGGGTTCACTCGGGAAGCTGTAGGAAGCTCCAATTTGTATGCCATAGTACCAATCTTTTGCAACACCATGTACAAACCGTAATACTTTGGTGATAATTTATTATCCTTCTTAGCTTGCTTGAGGGACATTTGTTTATATGGTTGTAGCTGTGGGAATACCCAGTCATCTACATCAAAACTGCTTTCGCTGTGATGTTGATATGCCTGTTGTTTCATTCTATTCTTCGCCAACATGAGGTTATCCTTTAAGAGTTGGAGAACTTGTTGTTGATGCTCGATGTGATGTTCCACTACTTGAACCTTAGAATTTTCTCTTAAACATGACGTGATGGATGGTGGATGATATCCATAAAGTGCCATAAATGGTGTAATTTTTGCTGCAGTATGGAAGGAAGTGTTATACCACCATTCAGCCAGAGGAAACCATTTGACACATTGTGTTTGTTTATCAGATACAAAGCAACGAAGATATCCTTCCAAACATTTATTTACTATCTCAGTTTGCCCATCATATTGAGGATGATAAGATGAGCTATGAGCTAACTGAGTACCGAGACAAGAAAATAATTCTGTCGAAAAATTTCCAGTGAAAATGGGATCTTTGTCGCTTACAATAATATTTGGGTTTCCATGTGGCTTTTGAATTTTTTACATAAATGCAGTAGAAACTGTACTGGCTTTAAATGGATGTGATAATGCACAAAAGTGCGCATACTTGGTAAGTATGTCAACTACCACCATGATGTCACTCTTTCCTTCAAACTTGGGTAAACCTGTGATAAAATCCATTGAAACCTCCTCCAAAGGTTGGCTTGCACTAGATAAAGGTTGTAATAGACCTGGGGTCTTAATTGTTTCAACTTTATTTTGTTGGCAAACCAAACAATTTGCCACAAACTTTTAAATACGATTTAAGGCCATCCCAAAAAAATTCCTTCTTATCCCTGTGGTAAGTTTTTAAAAATCCTGAGTGCCCTCCTAAAGGAGAAGTGTGCAATTCCATAAGAATCTTTTGTTTGAGTTGGGAATTATTACATAGGTATAAGCAATCTGTGTACGATAACAAATCGTTTTTCCAGCTAAATGTATTAGATGTACTGAGATCTTGTTGTATCTTTGAAATGAGTGCCCACACTTCTTCTTCATTCTTCCATTCCTCCCTTGCTTCGTTTATCCAATCTGTTTGGATAATAGAAATGGCGCACAACAATGCTTCCACATCCTCATCCTTTCTTGAGAGTGCATCTGCCACAGCATTTTGCTTCCCTTTTCGTAGATGATTTCAAAGTCATAACCCAACATCTTTGTGACCCATTTTTGTTTCTCTTTAGAGGATAACCTTTGTTCTAAAAGGTATTTAAGACTATCATGATCCATTTTTACCTTGAAGTGTCTTCCTATTAGGTAGGGTCATCATTTCTTAAGTACATGTAGTATTTCCAACATTTCCTTCTCATAAATAACTTTGTGTAAGTACTTTCCCTTGATTGGATGAATTTTGAAAGCAATGGGTCTTTCATCTTGCATTAAAACAACACCAATTCCATTTCCTGAACCATCACATTCCACAATAAACGTTTTTGTGAAGTCCGGCATAGCTAAGATCGGTGCTTGGCACATTACCTCTTTAAGATGTTCGAAGGCATTTTTTGCTTATGGAGTCCTAGTACAACATCAACACCACCCATTCATATGGAAATCATTGGGATATTCAATACATATTCTTCCATGGCTAGCTTGATATTATGGCACTTTCCAGAGCAATTTATAGTTCCTCCACTTGAAACCATCACTTGACACTCTGGTGCTGGATATAGGAAGCAATTCAATTCCTTGTTTATCTTACAATGAATAAAATTATGGGTACTACCTGAATCAATCAACACTATTACCTTTTTCTTCTTGATATGTCCTTCTATCTTCATAGTTTGAGGAGTGCTAATTCCAACCAATGCATTACAAGATATGGCCAGATTCATTTCTTCTTTATCTAGGGTTTGTTCTTGGAGTATATCCTCTTCTTTTTACATTTCATGTTCCTTTTCTTCCTCCTCTTCACAATATATGTAGAATAACTTCTTATCAACACACTTATGACCGTTAGTGTATTTTCTATCACAACTGTAACAAAGCCCTTTTGCTCTTTTTTTCTTCCAATTGTTGTGGTGTCAACCTTGTAGGTTGTGGAAGGCTAGGGGCAACAACACTTCCATATTTATAGTTGTGAGCGGTAGGCTTCTTGGGTGCCATAATTTTTCTTTCCATTTTTCTTGTTAACCTGAATGCCTTCTCCAATGAACACATTCCCAAAGGAAAACCTCATGTTGGATATTATCCTTTAAAGTCCCTATGAACACATAAATTCTATGCTCCTCTGGAATATGTTTTAACCTTATGTTCAATTTTTGGAAGTCCTCAATGTGCTCCATCATTGAACCCTTTTGTTTGAGATTTATCAATTGGCTAAAAAAGGTGTTGCTTTTTGTATCCTCATAATGTGCTATCATTTCTTCCGTAAAAATTTCCCAAGCGACAATTTGTTTACGAGAGAAAAGCCATTGATAACATACAAACTGATTTGGTTCCAAATATAAAGTTGCAATACGTACCTTTTGTGTGTTTTGCACATTATGGAGATTGAAAAATTGCTCCATATGTAGTATCCATGTTCCAGGATTCTTTCCATCAAACTTCCTCATATCGATTCTTGGAACATGGTGGGTCTTCAATCCAACATTAGAGTCTATGAAATCATGATTAATATTTCTTTTGTTCTCATCATGGGTTTCCTTTACTACCCTTTCACCATTAGCGACCATTTCTTGTAGCAACTTATTCAAATTTATCTTCAATTATTCCATCTTATCGTCCATGCCATTCATCTTAGCGTCCATTCCATTCATCCTAGCTTCCATGCCATCCATCTTAGCTTCCACGCCATCCATATTAACTTCCATGCAATCCATCTTAACTTGCATGCCATCCATATTAGCTTCCACGCCATCCATCTTAACTTGCATGCCATTCATATTAGCTTCCATGCCATTCATCTTGGCTTCATTTACCTTTAGTGAGAGTGAAATTTGTTGTACTTGGTCTTGTAATTTTGATATATCATGTTGCATTCTTCCTCTTCTTCACGAGTCATGATGGAGCTTTCATGTGCTTACTAGGTGTTTCCATTTTCTTCTTTGGGGCATAATTAATGCTAATAATTCTTCACTATTCACTTTGAATTCCTTCAAACTAATTTTTCAAACCAATCTTATGAAAAAATTAAAAAAACTACACATTTTTTTTCACTTTGTAAGAGCTTGATATTTAATATGTTGTATCTCTGTAACTGCAAACCTAAAATATATGAAATATCATCATGCGATATCCCTTTGAGGCCTCTTTCTAACCACGCAAGTCTGATCAAGATTGGATTCTCCAAGGAAGAGTTATGCCAAATCTCCCACAGTGACCTAATTATAGACTAGTTCAGTAGAGCGAACTTGTATGACATTCCACGTGTCCCTGTTGCGACCTTAATACCTGAACCTGATACACAAAAAACTACGGGCTATCCTGTTTCTGAAACTTCTTACTAAATTTCAATCTGATGCTCAAAACAAAAGTTATGACGATTTTCCCAAGGTCACCTATTTGGAATGTAATTCGGGAGTCTGCAAAAACTCTAATTTCCTTAGATTATAGCTCTATAAATATAGTGATACAAGCTCTGAAATTCGAACCTAAAGTTCGAAACGATTTTGGATCAAATGGGTTTTTTTTGTAGCTTCTGAAACATCGCAAAAATAAAGTTATAGCGAAAATGCCACGATGGCCTATTTGAAGCAGCGAAACCCTAGAATCCAATGCTCTGATACCAAATGTTAGGAAACTAGCTCACAAAAGGATAGAAAAGATAGATCAACACCTTAGAATTCAGCCTCTTCGAGGGGGCAACCTCCTTTACATTACACAAATGAAACAATTCTTGGATGATAAAAATGACTAAACCTCCCTTCTATATATAGAAGTCTAAGGGGTCACAATATAATCAAGCCAACATAAGAGTAATAACATAAGGGCATAAAAATAACAATAGTGGGTTTCTATGGGGCATACTAATAATAATATGGGGACAATAGGGGCACAATAATAACAATAAGGGATACAATGACAATACTAATGGGGGAATCACTAGTATTATAGGCGTTGAACAAACAAATATGCACATTCACAACAAAGTAATGCTTAGAAGAAATTGTGATAAGACCCCATATGGGCTATGGAAACAAAGACTGGAAAACGTCAAGCATTTCAAAACATTTGAAAGAAAATGCTACATAACGAGGGAAGACAAGAAGATTGGAAAATATGATTCTCGAGTAGACAAAGGGATATATGTTGAGTACTCATAGAAAAGCAAGGCATACAAATGTTATAATTTGATATTTAAAAATATAGTTGAAGAATCAATGTAACATTTGATGAATCTTGTGGATAAAATTAAAATATAGGATTCTATATTAAAAGAAACAAGAAACAAAAAAATAGAGAGAGAAGGAAACGTAAAGGAAGAAGAAGCAGAAGAACAAGAGAATTCAACTACAAATCAAGAAATCAATCGATAGGCACCATATGAAACTCCCAAATGTTTGTACCAAAAGAATAATCCATTAGATCATATTATTAGCAATGTAAATGTAGGAATATAAACTAGAAAGGAAAGGACAAAGTAAAGTCATCTCACTTTATTATCCACATTTGAACCTAGCATCTTAGAAGAAGTTAGCCATGATGAACAGTTGATCAAGGCCATGGAAGAAGAACTAGATCAAATCGAAAAGAATGGCACATGGAAATTGGTTCTGAGGCTGAGGGACAAAATGGGTCTTCATAAACAAGTTGGATGAAGATGGACATGTAACTAGGAACAAAACGGTATTGGTTTGTAAAGGATATGCATAGGTTGAAGGAATATAATTCGAAGAGACATTTACATTGGTGGATAGGATGGATTTTATTAGAATTTTCTTGGCTTATGATTGTTCAAGAAAGATTAAGGTGTATCAGATGGACGTCAAATTGGCCTTTTTTGAAAAAAGAATTAGAAGAACAAGTCTACATGGAGTAGCTTGAAGTATTTCTTCTTACCTACAAGAAAAATTATGTTTGTAGGTTGAAGAAAGCTCTGTATGGCCTCAAATAAGATCCTAAAGCATGGTGTGCCCGTCTAGATATGTACGTGTAGATACAAATATTCAAAAATGGAAGCATTTATAGAAACCTATGTATAAAAATTGACCAAGACAACTTGACTCTCATTAAGGTGTATGTGGATGATATCATCTTTGGAAGTAATGATGGTAAGTCGAGTAAGAAGTTTGTAAATGATATTTAGAGTGAATTTGAGATGGATTTACTTGGTGAATTAGATTTATTTTTGGGACTCCAAAGATCTTAGGAAGACGATGGAATATTTATTTGTCAATCCAAGTACATCAAAGAAATGTTGAAGCAGTTCCAAATGGAATATTGCAAACGAATTAGAACTCCAATGTTGACTAGTTTCAAGTTAAGCAAGGACGATATATCCAAGGAAGGAGATAAATGAATGTACATATCGATGATTATTAGTCTATTTTATGTGACAACTTTGAGACCATATGTAATGCAGAAAGTTGGGTAGGTTGTTACTTTCCAAGCAACACCAAAGCAATCCCATGTTGTTGTAGTAAAAGGATCTTCAGATAACTCAAAGGAGAAATAGGTTTTGGACAATGTTATCTTAAGGGAAATAAATTGACCTTGATAACTTATATAGATGCAGATAGGGAAGGATGTATTGATGATCACAAAAGAACTAGTTGAGAAACATTTTATTTGGTTGATTTTCGTGTTTAATGGTTAAGCAAGAACTAGTCTTTAGCCTCCTTGTCCACATTAGAACTAGAATATATCGCAACAATAATATGTTGTACTTAGGTTTTCTGGATGAAAAAAACCCTACAGGATATCCAAGTAAAGTTTGATGATCTGATTCCACTATTCTGTGACAACAATGGTGCCATAACTCTCTCCAAGAATCCTGTAATGCATTAAAAAACAAAACACATTCTTATTATATACCATTTTCTCTAGGAATACGTTGCGAAGAAGAATCTCAAGATAAAGTACATTGGGACAAAGGAACAAATAGCTGACATCTTCACCAAACCTATACCTCGAGAAACCTTTGAGTATCTTCCAAAAAATCTTGGGTTTTTACCAAGTTAACATTGATATACATTCCATCTAGCCAAACAAACAAGGGGAGGAAGACATGTTATAGGTGTTGAGAAATCAATATGCTTGTGGATTAGGGAAATTTATCTTAAATTAATAATTACTTGTGAGTATTTGTTGGCTTCTTATTACTTTTGTTATGTTCTCTTTATAAAGAAATTATCAAAATATACAAAACATGAAAATCACAAAGGACAAAGAACACAAAGATGTAGGCTCCAAGCTAGGGAAAAACCCCACAAAGGGGAAAACCTAACCAATTTTCTTCTTATAGAACAAGATAAAAGTGAGATATCCAAGACCCAAGACCCAAAAATAAGGACTACCATAAAAGCATCGAGTCACCCCTCCTTAAAACCTTCCTTAAACAAGTCAAATTAAACAAAGCCAACACTAGTCAACACTCTCAAAATTTGGTCGAACTTTGAAATTTTCGGACCAATAGTAGTTATGAACTTTTTAGCCTTGTTGCAGCCCTATAATTTTGCACATGTGAACATAATAGGGTAGAAAAGTGTGAATTTATCTCTCCTTTGACCTTCATTCTTTCTTATTTGACTTTCACTTTATTTCCTTTGACTTTTGTTGGTTTTCTTTCTCTTTCTTGCACGTAAATTGATGAATTGATTTGATGTCAAAATGAGGTTGAATTGCATTGTATTTATAGTTGTCTAGGAGGTTGAATATGCATCTCTCTAGATCGATTCGTCCAAGAGGGCTAACTTGGTATGTGGATGATAAATTGACTCTTTTTTACTCAAAATAAATAATTTTTCTTTTTCATGCAACTTGTCCAAATGGGACTTTGACTCAAGTACATTTGTTTGACTCATGAAATTTTTTCTTTTGACTTAAATAACCCTATAAGCATGAAGAACATGATTTTACTAGAAAGTAAATAATAATAATAATCAATATAATAAATCAACATAATGGTTACATCAATAGTACATTTTAATTTCACTATGAAGATCGATACTTGTTGCACAAAAATTGTCACCATGACATTCTGCAATCTGTGTGAGTCTATCACCACTCATACTTACCTCCTTTGTAGGTCTTAAACCTTAGTTCTTCATGTCAAGCCTTGAAAATAAGAGAAAGACCTTAAAAATCTCTAAAACTCTAGTTTCGCACTTTCTCTTAGCATTACCTGCGGTCCCACACTTATTGGTCATGTCCCCTGTGCACCTGACCACTATGTCTCTGTGTTATGGGTGCAGACCCCTGTAAAAGTTAAAAAGGTGCAAGTACATTCTTAAAAACTCACTTTGAGTCATTTCTGGAAGCTTCTAGAGGGAATCTTGAGGTGGCAAGTTCACTCCTTAAAGGTTCATGCATCCCATACCTTAAGGAGCTAACCCATTGATGCGAGGAGCTTATCCCTTTGAAGGAGGACTCTATCCCTTCAATGGTGGACATGTAGCGTCCTTCCTTTGCACTATAAAATGAAGCATTGGGCTGGTTACTTGGGAGGTTGAGAGCTAAATATTTTTGAGGTGAAATACTACTCGAACTTAGTCTTCCTAATTGAGCTTTTGAGAGGAGAGATTACATACCTTTTGATCTCATTTGGAAGAGAGTGAGGCTTGTCAAGGTAGAGGAGATTCCTGTTTGGACCCTGGGAAGAGCTTGTACAACATCGAGACACCAAAGGTTCTAAAGTTCTTCTATTTCAAAGTTAATACAATCAAGTTTGTTTTTCTCAATAAGCTATGTTTTATGGTTTATTTCATGGACTCCTTGATCACCATGATGAACATGATTTATTATATTAGCTATGCAAGTGTTATTTTATGTGTGCTTGTTGGTGATTGCAGGTTCTCAAAAGGAAACTCTTTCAGACAGTTGGAGCATGGCTGCCACAAACTAGCGTTAGAGTTAAGGTAGGGTCTAAACACCTCTTTAGTTTTTATTAATGAATCGCAATATGTGTAGAGAAAGATAGATTTGCTTGTCCTGCTTGTTTCTAGATATCTGTTGATACTAGGGAGATTGGCCTTGTCCACAAGATCAATTTATTCGGCCAACAAATTGGCGACTCCGCTGGGGAATTGAATTTTGTTTTTTTATTTTCCTTTGTCTTTGACTTGAGAAACTTGTTTTTTGTTTCTGGTTTTTTCTTGATGTGTGTGGGATTGGGTAGTTTTTAGGTTCTGGATTTTTTTTGTTTTTTTCGAAATTTTTAAGAGGACTGCACATTCTGTTTACAATATAGTGCAGACATCTCTGCACTGTTCCTATAGTGCACAGAGTGGTACCGCATCTAGTTATACTGGAAGCCTACGGACCTTGTCAAAATTTTTGAAAAACTTAAAATGTTTTCATCCAGTTAGGTTTAGGTTTTATTTACAACTTTTAGTATCTACCCAGATCTGCATGTGTCTTGTCAAAAGTCTCTTGTGAGTAAGTTCCATTGGTATTTTTGTTTTAGATGATTTTCTAGAAGTTTTGCATGCCTGGATTGGTTTTCACTTGGTCTATGTAGTGACTCAAAGATTAGAAGCCTAAGAAGCCTTAGATTACCCTGGTATCTTTTGTCTTCTTCATGAGTCTGACTGGTTTGTGAGATCCCTTTGCGAGAAATAGATTTTGTTTCTCTGTGCAAATATTTGAACGAACTTGGTTATAAGTTTTGAAATTCATTTTTATAAAAGAAAACACATTTGGATGTTTTTGATTGATTTGTTTTTCTGAACGAATTAATCCTTAGTATACTGAATAAATAAGTAAAACGTCCTCAAAAATATTTGAAGCTTTTATATCGATTATATTTTTAGAAGTTTTTAGATCTCAAGATTAGTTTTTCATAGTTTTAAGTGTTTTCTAGAAATTGTAGAATCTCTTTTGAAATAATTGTTTTTTGTAGTTTTGAGTGTTTGAAAAGAAAAGGGATTTGTTTTTTGTGAGCTTTAATTAGTATTCTCGTTTTGAGTTCTCATTGAAAAAGACAAAAGGTTTTCTTTTCATTTACATGTTGAAAGAAAGATTTGTTTTTTAAAGAATTGCATTCTCAACTCTTTCTTTTAGCTAGAAATTCATTGAAAGAAAAATGGATTGTTTATCATTTTAGGTGCATTTTTTAGTGTTTATGGAGTCAAGTCTTCACCCCATCAAAGTTTCATTTCCATACCTATTGACTTAAGAAACAACCCATAAAAATAACGCTTAATTAAAATTGATCTAGCAATCTTTTTATTTCTAGGGCTCTTATCACCAATATAGCATAGGCTAGTATCTTGGAGTAGGGAGTAATTAACTCTCCAAGATAGTTAAAACAAACAAGTAGCTATATCTTGCAGTAGGAAATAAATCCAATTGTAATTTATATAATCTGGGAAGCTCCTCTTAAAGGAGTCAATCACGAGATCATGTCCGAACCTTTGAGACAATCAAGTCTGTCTCATTGGGAAAGATAGCAGATTTGTGCATATTAAAAACAGTAAACCTCGGATTAACCATTGTCAAGGAGCCTGGGGTCACTTGTTGGTAAACCTCGAATTGATCATGTCGAGGAGCCTTCAAGGGGATTCAACTTTGTTACTCTACCCTTGCACGTAGATCGGATCGTAGATAGCTCCCCCAGTTGTATTTGTTACTGTTGGTAACCTTAGTGACCATAATCTTAAGATTTTTTCCTAAGGTGACGATGAAGGACAGGTCTCACTGTACCTGAAGCAGATGTCGACTAGACTCACTTGGATTCTCTGGGGGCTTCTCTTCACTCGAGATGGATTTGTGAAGAAACTTGTGCCAGTATGTTTCATTAAGCAGGTTGTCGGGGTAACTGTTCCAATCGTTATTTCTGTATTGAATTCTACAACGTTGGATTTCATCACCAACTAGTGTTTTCGGTATGGAAAGTTACTGTTTGTGTGTGGTTTTAACTCTTAGATTTTTTAGGCATGTGATTCAGTTGTTTGTTTCTTTAGAGACTTTAGGTGCTTTTATTGAAATTTTCTTTGTTTGTGTGTGATTATTTCATCATACACCCAGAGATTATTATTCTTGATCCATCATTTCGAGACAGTCATCTATGTTTTCCCAATCACCCGAAAAATTTTTATATGGCGGCCCTACTGTTCCTTCGGGGTACCAGTCACTTTCTGGTACTTTTTCAGGAGCAACTCCTCGACCAACTGAATATCAGCTATCACCTGGTAATAATGGAACTAAAATGTTGAATGCAGAGCAGATTTTTATGATGTTAGGTAGTATTCCAAATACGCAGCCTCAAGGTAGTCAATTACCACCTGGGGGGCAAGGTAGTCAGTTACCTCTTGGGGGGCAAGGTAATCAATTACCGCCTGGGGGGCAACCCCAAGGTAGCCAGTTTCCGCTTGGAGGGCTACATCAAGGTTATCAACCTTTAGGATAGTACATACCCCAAGGTCAACCCCATATTCCTTAGGATGCTTTTCAACCCCAGATTCAGTACATGCCTCAGGGTTATCAACCTCAAGGTCAGTACCCAACTCAAGGTTTCCAACTGCCTTCTGGTTAGTCATTTTTACATGGAACTGGAAATATACCTCCTAATTATCAACCCTACATTCAACCAGGTTATGGTCCTCCTTATGTACAACCTTTTATGGGTTCTGGAATGAATATGGTGTGGGATCCATCTCAAACTCAACAGACTTTGCAACCTAATGTGCAGCTATCTAATCAAGCTGGACAGCCTTTGGTTTCTGGTCCAACCCAGCAACCTGTCCAACCTATGGTTCAAACCTTTGCACCTAGTGTAGTTCATCAGCCTGGGCCTAGTTCACCTCGAACTCTACCTCAAACTGCTGCTGCAACTACTGCAGCTTCTGTTCAATCTACCCCACCTACTTTTGGAGTATCTGTGGCTCTGGTTTCTACTATCCCTACATCAATGTCAACTCCTCAAGTCTTTGTGCCCCAGTCAAGACCTATGGTTCATACTTCGGTCCAGATGCTTGCAGGACAAGCTGGTCCGAGTACAATTGCCACGAGTCAACCATACCAAGGACAGTATCAATCTGGTCCTACTATACAAAATCCAGTTTATCAGTATCAACCGTACCCTGCCTATACTTATCAGCAGCCTCAACAACCCCAGTTTGGTCTGGTTAATCCTGGTTTCCCGGGAGGTTCTAACATTCCTAATGCAAATCCGATTCCAGGTTATCTTGGATATCCTCCTCCTGGAGCTGGTCTCATTACACAATGTTTTTGTGAACCTAACCATTAGTTACTATTTATTGCAACTTTGGATTTATCTTCTTTTTCGCACCTTACAAATGATCCAATTTACTATCTTCCGTATTGGCCGCCAATGCCTAATAAGTTGCCCAGTGATATCCCGAAATTCGAGGGTAAGTCAAGAGAATATCCGTCAAATCATGTGATGAATTATCACCTCTGTTGTGCATCTAATTCCATTATAGATGATTCAATTCGCTTACGTCTTTTTCAAAGAACTCTGATTGGTCTTGCTACCAAATGGTACATTGATTTACCACGAGGCTCTTTTTATAATTTTAGTCAGTTAGCTACTTCTTTCTTAACTCATTTTCAGTTGCCTGTCAGATACAACAATGGCACAGAATTATTAACTTCATTAAAAAATCTACATCCACATATATTTCTAATCATATTCATGAATTGTGACGTAGAAGACGTTTAGTGAAAGTTTTTATCCCGGATCAAATTTTAGTAGAATGTTTTTTTAAATCATTGTTACCTAAAATCACTGAGGATGTAGCTAAGGCAGGAGTTGTTACTGAAGAGAAAGTAATTACTCAGGCTCAGTACCTTGACCTCATTTATACGCAATCAGGTACTTTACATGAAAAAATCCCTAATCTTCCCAAAACTACAACTCCTTCAGGGTCTCATGCCGCTGACGATATGATTGGTTTAGTTAATTCTAAGAGAAAGAAGAAATATTCAAATAATTCTTCTCCTGCAACAACTTTACCTGATTCCCCGAAAGGATATTCTTTCGCTAAAGTTTCTGTCAACGTCCATGTCGTAGATTCATCTACGGCCAGATCCGGTAGTAAAGAGAAGGAGAAAAATAAAAACAATCAAAATTTAAAAGAGAAAACAAGTAAAAATGAATCTATTGACAAAAAACGAAAACCTCGCTATCCTTGTTTCATCTGCGACGAGGATCATTTTACTAAAGAATGCCCATATCGAGCAGAGTTTTCAAAATTCGTTAAAGGTTCTCAAACGCCTGCTGTCTTGAAGGATCCTTCTCATACTCAAGATAGTAAAGCGGTTGCTTCTTCCTCGAATACCTCAGAAGAACCCATCATGATGATGTCTCGTGTTAGGATTGTGACGCAATCGAAAGATTATGGTAGTAACAATCCTGTTGATGGTAAAGAAGAAGAATCTTCTAATTCAAACCCATCAACTCCAACTCCTCTTGTTTCTGATCCACTACAGATCGAGAAACACAATCCAGACTTAGTAACCAAACCGCCTGCTAAAGGTATATTTCGGAAATCAGCTGCGAGAGCTGCTCAGAATTATAATATTGTTGAAGATTTGGCCATTGCCCCTTCAGCAATGTCGGCTTTGGAAGTGTTGCAATCATGCCCAGCATAGCGTAAGTTACTATTGTCGGCTATAGGAGTTGTTGATATTCAGGGTTCGAAACTTATAATCTTTGATTTAGAGAATAGTACACCTCACCTCCCTCATCAAATGGCTTTCTAGATTCTAGTGTTAGTAAAAAACAGACCTTGCTTTCAGACTGTGATTGATGAGGGAGCTTCTACATGTATTATGTCAATCCAGTGTTGGAGATCACTTGGTTCTCCTGCACTCAATCAATCCCCGACGATTCTAAAGGCTTTTGATGGCCGAGGGTTCCATCCTTTTGGTATTTTGGAAGATTTGCCTATAGGGGTAGAAGGTAAAACTGTAAATCTAAATGTGGAAGTGGTTGATGCCCCTCTAGATTACAACCTTCTCTTGGGTCGCAGTTGGTCTTATGCTATGACTACTATTGTTTCATCGGTCTTTCGGCTTGTTAAGTTTCCTCATAATGGAAAGATCATTACAATAGACCAGCTGAGTTATTTCTCATCCGACCCATCCTCTACTGATAATGTTCAGCATGTTGATAAAACGACTATCCCTTACCAAGATGTTGGAGTAGGTTTGATTAAAGATTCTGGTTTACTAGGAACTTTTTCCTTCCCTCCTCTTAACGTATCACCTTCATTTGCAAATATTCATATGATTTCATCGAACACTATTGCTTTTGATGATCCTCGAATCGTACCTTCCGATTCTGAGGTGGATTCTTTTCATGGTGTGATGCCTATGAGTCCCTTTGAAATTGCATATCAGGCTATACAGTCGTTTTCTGATTCTTGACCAATCACGAGGATAGTTTCTTCCCCTCTCAACCTCGTTAAAAAATGAAACTTGATGTTGCGAGGATAGTTTTTTCCTGTGTCAACCTCGTTAAAAAATAAAACCGGATGTTGCGAGGATAGTTTCTTCCCGTCTCAACCTCGTTAAAAAATGAAATTGGATGTTGCAAGGATAGTTTCTTCTTGTCTCAACCTCGTTAAAAATGAAACTGGATGTTGTGAGGATAGTTTTTTCCTGTGTCAACCTCGTTAAAAAATAAAACCGGATGTTGCGACGATAGTTTCTTCCCATCTCAACCTCGTTAAAAAATGAAACTGGATGTTGCAAGGATAGTTTCTTCCTGTCTCAACCTCATTAAAAAATGAAACTAGATGTTGTGAGGATAGTTTCTTCCTGTCTCAACCTCGTTAAAAATGAAACTGGATGGTGTGAGCATATTTCCTTGTCTTGTGTCAAGCTCGTTAAAAAATGAAACAAGGAGTCAGGAGCATAGTTCCTTGTCTTGTGCCAAGCTTGTTAAAAAATGAATCAAGGATTTTAGAGCATAGTTCCTTGTCTTGTGTCAAGCTCGTTTAAAAAATGAAACAACGGTTTTGAGGATAGTTCTTTTCCTATGTCAACCTCATTAAAAAATGAAACAACTCCCTTTTTGAGTCGAGTGTTTTCAAGATCTTGAAAGTAAACCTTCATTTCATCCACCTGGTTGAATGCAATGAAGCTTGGGGGGCATGTAGCTCGATTTGCGTCATTAAGCTGAGGGCATGCGAACTTATCCAAGCATAGTTTTTCGTTTCAAGCTTGTGAAAACATGAAACCGAATTCAAGCAGAGTTCTTTATGGTTCAAGCTTGTGTAAAAATGAACCCATACCTATTTTACATCTCGTGATTGCCTTTTTATCCGCTAACTTCTGTTAGATGAGCCTTGGTTGTTTTCATTCCATCGCCACCATCTCTTTGGCTAATCATATGCTTTCACTTGCTTGTTTTCCTTTCCTGAGGGACCGTAGTTATGAATGGTTTTATTAGCCAGTCTCTTAACCATGACATGTTTTGAGCAATTCCACCATTGTCAGAACCAGTTTTTACCCTTTATACCACTCGTTCCTCAAGGACGAGTCCTCTTTAAGCTCTTTTCTGACTCATAAAAAATGAAAAGATTGCTGATTTTTTTCTTTTTAAACTCGTTAAAACGGAATTAAAAGGACGGTCCACTTACAACACTTTTCTGACCGTATAAACATGAAAATATTGCCAAACTTTTGTCGTTTCAAGTTCGATATTGGTTATAAAACGATGTGTTTTCGATCGCTTTTTTACTTTTTCAGATCGGAGCCACTAATTATGAAAAGTACTCCTTGATCGTAATGGTCAAGCGGTTCTCTCAAGTATCATTTTATACTTTTTCAGGCTTGGGGGACACAAATTTACGAAAAAGGACAACCATGGAGTTTTCTTAAGTTTTTCTTCTGACTCCCTAAAATTGAAAAAACATCGAGTTTTTCCTATACTAGACTCGTTAAAATTCAACAGTAAAGGACTTGTTCAATTTTAAACAGGAAAAGACCACTCCTTCTTAGGGTTTTAATTTCAAACTAAGTTGGACTCATCCGAAGGATGAGCTTATAATCAAGCAAATGTTATCCTCCTCAAGCTTGTCAAAAATAAAGAGGTACTTGCCAGAAATGGTGGGGGAAAAGAGAGAAAA
>APFE031046602.1:62499-85004 GCA_000404065.3 Pinus taeda
GGCTTGTCAAAGTAGAGGATATTCTTGTTTGGACCCTGGGAAGAGCTTGTACAACATCAAGGCACCAAAGGTTGTAAAGTTCTTCTATTTCAAAGTTAATACAATCAAATTTGTTTTTCTCAATAAGTTGTGTTTTATGGTTTATTTCATGGACTCCTTGATCACCATGATGAACATGATTTATTATATTAGTTATGCAGGTGTTATTTTATGTGTGCTTGTTTGTGATTGCAGGTTCTCAAAAGGAAACTCTTTCAGACAGTTGGAGCATGACTACCTCAAACTAGCGTTGGACTTAAGGTAGGGTCTAAACACCTCTTTAGTTTTTATTAATGAATCGCAATATGTTTAGAGAAAGATAGATTTGCTTGTCCTACTTGTTGCTAGATATCTGTTGATACTAGGGAGATCAGCCTTGTCCGCAAGATCAATTTATCCGGCCAACAATACTAGTTACATTTCCAACACTCCCTCTTAACTACGGAGGTATTCGTAACGCAAAATATGATACTCTCAAATTGAAATATTCTCATAAGAAGGTATTCAAATAGATAAGCATCATCATCATCAAATCTAGCATTTTCAAACATATCAAGGCCTTTGACTAAAAAACTCTATCTCTCCACTATATCAGAGCACAATGTTGGGAGGCATATATTTGGACACCACCACAACCTCTCAAGGAATGCACCCTATCCAAATTCTCACCAAGTATGTCCTTATAATACTATTCTTATCTTGGATATCACCCATCCTCAAAGAATATTGTTCCTCATGACTACTCTTTTCTTGGATACCTTATCCTCAAAGAGTATCAATCCTTGGGACTAATCCTATCTTGGATACAAATCCCCTAGGAGTGTTGGTCCCAAATGCTTATCCAATCCATCATTCTCCCTACCAGTTCCTTCACTTGGCTTATGGCTATTAGTCCTGGCCATAGTGAATGACACATGGAGAATATGGTGTCCATCTTCACTCCCTCTCAAACAGGGAGGCATAACCATAAGCCTGAGCTTGTCTAAAAAATACTCATCAATGCATCAACTACATGTTATTCTATGAAGATTTGTTTAGTTGCTCGAATCCTATCTGCATCGTATCTTAACGAGGTTCGACCTTCCTGGACCATTTTAATTCTTTACATATCTTCAATCATGTAATCAAGTATTTCATCAATCATTTTTATGGAGCCAAACTTCTTCACATCTGATTGCATAATCCTTCACATATTATTTCCTTGCAATATAATTATGCTTACAATTTTTTCTAAGAAACCATATTAGATCCCATTCATCGAGTATCTCTATTAGTAATAACACATGGAAAAAAAATCAATGTATTTCCAATCATAGCTCCCTCTTTTTAGCTGAGGTGGGTAAGCTTCCTCTTCATTATTGAATTCAACATATCTTCAAATGATCAATAAACTATTATGGATTCTTGTTGCCTTTTTTGCCTCTACATACATATATGTTATATGCCCTTCTTGGAAGCCATATCAAGTCCCAATCATTATAGAGTTACCAAAAGAAAAATGATTATGCTCCAATTTTAAGTCAATTTCTACTCCTAGATCCTCTAAAGTCATCATTACTTCCTTCTAACTTCACATTCTTCAAGAGATCATCAATTGTCATGTCAACAAAAATTCTACCAAAGATGTGTTTTGCTTCCATATAAATTATGACCATCTAGGAATATCCTTAAATTCTTCGACTTCCTTTCCAATTATTTGACCAAGACAATATGTTTTTTCTATTAACCTTTATTCCCAAGTATCATGTTCTTCCTTCAACTCGTACTAAAAATGTGAGTCCTCTTACCTGATTGCAAGATGTTTATGAAAACTTAATATAAGTGTACTTCTTCCTTACAAGATGCAAGTAGACTCAAATCAGCTTCTTTTAATCTTCCTTGAAGATGATGTTCATGAAATGAGGAGGTTTAATCCCTATTTGTGATGAGAAATTTTTCTTTTATGCTTCCATGTTGCTTCTAGAATTTATTCACACTTTTATACTTCTAGACTCGCTTCAATGCTACTTCCATGCTATTCTAGTGAAATAGATTTCTCCCATATCATGTCCATAAAGACTTCTACACTATTGTTTGATGACCTTGATTTTTCTATAGTTATGCTTCTAGATCTTGTAGTGGTTGCTTTCTATAAAACTTCTTCTAAAATCTCGATGATGAGGCTAGATGCTTCGAGTACTGCAGAATACTTGTGATAGTGGAATGATGTGTAGGAAATTTTTGGTGACTCAAACTCTTCTATTCTAACTAGCTTAATGATCTAACTCCTTGTGAAGATGTGCAATTGAGTATCCCTTAGAGAAATTCATGTAGACTCTATTTCCTCCAATGCTATATGTTTCTTCAATAAATCTATACCTTTTGAATTCCAATAATCTTCAAAGTGTAATTTTAACTACTACTCTAACTGCTATTAGACAGATTGAAAACAAACTACTTCTAAACCTGGTATTCATCAGATTTTTCAATAGTAAAGGTCCTTGTTGTCTTCAAACTTAGGTTTATTCTTGTCTTCTTCATCTTCTGCAATTTTAGATCCACTTCTTTATTTATTCTTGTTTTTCTTCTTGTTCTTAGGATCTTTAGGGAAATCTCTCTTATAATGTCCAAATTCATTGCATCCAAAGCATTGTATCTCAGACATGTCTCAGTTTCCACATTGTTGTTGTTGTATCTATGGTGAGCTTCAAATCTTCCAAATCTTAGAAACTTCTTACTTGATCTAGCAGAAAAAGCTTGATCATTTTCATTTTTTTGCTTCAGTATCATCCTTGGATTTAATCATGTATCATTTTCGAACACATTGTGCCCAAATTTCTTCAAATGTAGGAGTTTATTTTCTTGAATAGATGTTTCTTACAAAACCACTCCAATATTGAGGTAAAGCATTGAGTATGGTGGTGATTAACTTTGAATCAGATATGACTTCTCCAAGCCCTTGAATTTGATCTTTTAACTTTGAGACTTTCGTGAAGTATGATGCCACATATTCATATTTTGATATAGTTGTTCTAAAAAGTTGATCCCTTAGAGATATTTTCTAACCTGTGGTGTTGACAAAATATAGTTTGATCAATTTGTCATAGATTTATTTAGAGACAGATATGAAACAAAGGAGATGAGGTGATCCTTGATATACTCAAATATGATTCTTTGATCCCTAACTCCTCCCCTATTTTACTTTTCCACTTTTTGAGCATTCTCCTTGTCTAGTTCTAGAAAGTTTCCTAGAATGTGATCCATGACTTCATTTTGTATGAGAACCAAATCTATTCTCTTATTCCTTTCCTTGAAATTAGAGTCTTCATCAAGTTTTTTTCCTTCCTTACCAAAATATGTCATTTAACTTGGGGGTTTGAGACATAGATTAAAGTACTTACTTTTCAAAGAAGAATGAGTTATTATAAGAGTGCTCCAAAAAGTTGATAATGCTTCCAAGAGTCTCCAAAGGTGTTCTTGAGTGATGGATCATTGTAGTGATGTCTTCAAGGATGCATGCTACAATAATGTCTTCAATATGCAATGATGACTTCTTCAATGATGGATTATGAGTGAACAAGTGCCTTCAATTATAGACACATAGAGAGAGAAAGATGCTAAAATAGTCTCCTTCTAAGAGTGAATGATGGTATTTGAGTCTTATTCCTTATGCCCTTAACACATGATATTCTCCAAGTAGTTGATGTAAATATTCCTTGAGAATGAGATGAATATTGTAGAAGTTTCTCGAAATGTGTCAATGAAATGTGATCTTCAAGTTGCCCTTCCTTCACCTTAGCTCTGATGCCATGTTGAGAGATTAATATGCTTCTAGATTAGGGAAATTTCTCTTAACTTGATAATTACTAGTGAGTATTTGTTGGCTTCTTATTACTTTTATTATGTTCTCTTTATCAAGCAATTATAAAAATATAAAAAGCATGGATATCACAAAGGACAAAGAACACAAAGATGTAGGCTCCAAGCCAGAGAAAAAATCCACGAAGGGGAAAAATCAACCAATCCTCTCCTTATAGAATCAAATCAAAGTGAGATATCCAAGGCCTAAGACTTAAAAACCAAGACCAAGACTACCAAAAAAGCCTCAAATCATCCATCCTTCAAACCTTCCTCAACCATTCCAACAAAATCAATGTTGGTCAGTGCTTTCAAAATCTAGTCAAACTCTGAATTTTCAAACTTGGAGTAGTTCTGAAAATTTTGGCCTGGTTGTAGCCCTGAAATCTCACATGTGTGAACATAATAGGGTAGAAAAGTGCAACTTTCTCTCTCCTTTGACCTTTGTTCTTTATTCGTTGACTTTCACTCTTTAAAATTTGACTTTTTATAGTTTTCTTTCTCTTTCTTGCATAGAAATTGATGAATTGATTTGATGTCCAAATGAGGTTGAATTGCACTGTGTTTATAGTTGTCCAGGAGGTTGAATAGGTGCCTCTCTAGGCTGACTTGTTGAGGAGGGCCGACTTGGCCTGTGAATGATAAATTGACTCTTTTTCACTCAAAATAAATATTTTTTTCTTTTTCATACAAGTCCAAATGTGAATTTTACTCAAGTACATTTATTTGACTCATGACAAATTTTCTTTTTGACTCAAATAACCCTACAAGCATGAAGAACATGTTTTGACTAGAAATGAAATAATAATAGTAATGAATATAGTAAATGGATATAATGATTACATCAATGGTACATTTTAATTTCATTATGAATATTGATACTAGTTACATTTCCAACAACAAGAAGAGAGAAGAAGTTATCTTGTCAAGGGGAGTCACCCTTTGTCATTGATGTCAAAGGGGGAGAGAAATCAACTGAAGAATTTCAGATTCATAGAGTTAGGGGGAGAAACGATCGTAATGGGAGTACATGTGTTTCCATTAATGACAAAGGGGGAGATTGTTGAAAATTGGTTTTCGTTGATGTCAACCCAATCAACAACAAAAGAAACCCCACTTTAGTTCATCAAAATGACAAGGAAAATCAAGTTTATTTGGCTCAAGACCATCATAATTTTATTCTCCTCATCATTGCAATTCCAATGGTATATGACATGCCTTGTGGTTCATCTCAGTTGTAGAGATATGCTCGATTAAATTTTGAAGCCCGCTTCCCGCGGTAGAAGTCCCCAAAATGAGATGTTGTGGCACTCATCATTGCCTAGAAAATTTCTCAAAACATGACGCCAACAAGGACCTTTTATTGAAGGATTTAATTAAATATTTTTGAGGTCAAATTTTCCTTCAATAAAGGAGACAATTTTCAGATTTAAAAACATTAGGTTCTTCTTTTGTTATTTTAGTTGCCTCAATTATCTCATCTTCAAGTTGATTCAAACTATCTTCATAGTCCATCAAACTACTAAGAAACCATTTTTTTATTATTTTGTCGTCTTCTACTTTAAAGGACCAAATATGTTCAAATTTTTTTGTCTCGGGTATGCATTGTCTTTCAGTGACCTTCTTTCACAATTGCACAAGTATTAGTATTCATATGTGCTTCTTCCTCATTTCCCGAACAATTTACATGTCATTATCTTTTCATGGATTTCATTGAGCTGTCCTTTTGGGTTGTTTTATTTTGGATAGTTCTCCTTTCACCATCTATATCTTGCAAATAATACCATATTTTCTTTCCTAGTTCCCAAGCCATTTCAATTCCTTCCAAAATAATAATATAGTTAATTATTAGAAATAAAATAACCCAACCAATCATACCTTTGAGTTCCACTTTACAAAATTTAAGAGCTTATACATGAATTCCCTTATAACTTTCTATGATATATTCTTGAAACTTATCATGTCTAACCTCCATTGTCATCTATCTTTTTCTAATAGCATAGATTTGTCTCTATGGAACTCCCACCATTTATTATGCTCCACCTACAAATACACACTACGCAAATAGTAAAAATTAAAAACATGAGACTTCTTGGTCTAAAGGGATGCTTTTGGCATCACTTCATAATTATCTTCTTCTCCAAGGCTTGGTCCTTTTTTTGGTTCACAAATAGATTCTATTACTCCACACTCAGTTGTCTTGATTGCCTCTTCTTTCTGTACTTTTTTTATTAGCTTCTCAACAAACAATTCTCTGACAAACCACTTTACCCTTTTCATTACATAAAATTTCTTTCCTTAATCATGATAACAACTTTTTCTTCCATTGCTTCATTTGTCCTTGCAAATTTTATTTCAATTCACTAAGTTTTGTTTTCATCTCAATCAAGTCTTTCTCTTTTTCTTCTTCACTCATCCGATGTCATATATACTTTTTCCTTCTGTTGTAGCTTCCTTCTAAACTTCTCCTTTGACTGTTTGCAATCACCTTTTCCAATTTCTCTCTTGTGAGCTTCTCAATACTCACTATGAATTACAACTAACCTCTGCAGTAGCAAGCTTCTCCTCTTCTCGCAACACAATTCCTCACCAAGTTTCCTATCCTTTGAGCTTTGTCTTTTTGCACTTTCCTGGTTTTCTCCTCTTGAACCAAATGAGCACTCTTTTGTTCTAGGGTGTTTCAAGTCTTCTCACTATCCTCTGCCTTGTTTCCTTTGAGAACTTCATTTTTCCCCTTGTTTCAATGTAGAGTTGAAATTTCCTTGCAGTATTCCTGTTGCAATCCCTTTTCTGCTACAACTTCATTTGAGAGTTGTATCTACTCCCTTCTTCCTCTGTCACAACTTCCTTTAAGAACTATGTTTGTTTCCACCTTTATTAATATATTTAATTCCTTCATAGCTACCTCACTTTCATGTTATTCACTTCTTCCAATTGCCTCTGCAATCATAAATCCTCTTAATGGACCATATCTTTGCATTTTAAATCCTTGGAAATCCAATATTTAATTTATGTTCTGTTGCAATTAATTTATTATATATGAATCCATCACTCAATTCCTCTATCCAATTATTCATATTTACAGGAAATCAATTTCTTATCTAATGTTCTCAAAATTTAAAAATAAATTCTTCTTACCATTCCTCTGTAAATTTGTATTTCAACAAACCTGTGACCTCGTTCAGTCTTCTAGATCTGATTTTCTAAAGCTTATTTTCACCTTCCTGTGTGGGTTCTTATTTCCACATCTATTCCTTAATTGTCAGCACATAGCAATGTTGTTGCTACAACGTGCTCTCTAACTTAAGAAAGATTTTCCAACTCTAATACCACTTGATGCAAGCCCAATTTTGAGCCTGCTTATAAACCCACAGTGCCCATTTCCTCTCCAAATCAACACTTCCTTCGACTCATTTCAAACAATATCGATGATCCCTCCCTCTCTCTATATATATAGTTCCCATTTCCTCTCCAAATCAATGCTTCCTTCGACCCATTTCAAATAGCATCGACGACCTCTCTCTCTCTCTCTCTCTCTCTCTCTCAAGTGTGGCTGAAACCTCGCTAATAATCATCATGCAAACCTCGACCTTTTAACAATTGTATCCATTTCTTTTCATATAGCCCCTAGAGCCAATATCTCATTCTTTAACATCGTATTCATTCTTCTTGTCATCGCATCCTATAGCATAGGAATTGGTTGCATGACCAAGACATTCAAGTGTCGGTACATGAGTTCCTGACCTTTTTATACGTTCGTACTCTATTAGTTCTCCTGAGCTTTAAGCCCTCTGGTAGGACCACATATCCTCAAGATCTATTAATGCCACCTCAGCTCGATCCTTATTACAAAAATCCTTTATATTCCACCTTAGGGCCATCCTTGGCCCACTAACTCCAAATCACCATTTCTAGTTCGCTCAATTCAAGAAATGGTGTAATAAAAGGCCCTTTACAACAACATGTTGGGATATAAATTTCAGGCGGGACCTACTTGGTTATACACTTTAATGCTTTTGACCCACTCTTATTAGCCCAACGTAATGAGGAAAGGGGTTTACAAATGCTACCAAGGTGGAACCTTCGACGGGGTCCACTATGCCACAAAAGCCCGCTGTAATACACCAACGCTGTTACCTTGGAAATTAAAGGGGTTTTCTGAGCTCAATCCTCTCATTTGGCACTTAGTAGGCCTAACAGATTCCTTGTATGCTTTCCTTTTTTATTCGAGAGAAGACCCTTTGGCTCGATGTTATTATCTTCTGTCTATTGTCGGTCTTGGGGTCCTTAACTGAAAAACTTTAGTTGAAAACAAAAATTAGCTAAGTATTCTGCATTTGGCTCTTCCTTCTTGTCTCTCTTAGCTCCTATGTGATTTTTCCTTCTTTGTTATCTCATTGTTGTAATAATAAAATTTTGGGCCTTGCGCAACGACTTTCAACAAAAATAAGTATTGGCTTCATCTCACTCCTCTGGTGTCTATGTTCCTCTACTCATTCCCTTTTCAAAGCTCCTCTTGGCGACCTTCTTTTGGTTAATGGGTCGTTGATCCTATGTTGATCAATGATCAATGATATCTCCCTTGAGCTTCAATTGTCCCAATTCGATCATAGTTTGGATTCAGTTCTCTTGTGGATATAAAAGCGTGAATCCTTCCTAAGCTTAGTCATTCCTACAAAATCTGACCTCACACATACAATCATAAATTATGTGAACAAACAGGGTATTGAGCATAATACAATATTGCTAAATAAATACAAATTTATAGAAGGGCCACTCTAGCTTGGTTTACATTAATTGGCTCATTTTGTCCCTAATCTATATCTTAACTTTAGAAGCCTCTCGCTTGCACACTCTCTATCTGAACTCACACCCTCTAATTCCTCTCTGTATTCATTTTGTGCAATGCAATACAAAAGTATATTGAACTAATTTAGTTCAAATCCATAAATTCCTCACCTAAAGCTTTAATCTAGGAATTCTAGATCCACTATATCCTCTAAGAGATCTAGATTCCCTCATTTTTCTCTAATTCTCTCAATATTCGCGAGATCTATTCATAGAAATATATCTTATTACAATTTCATTCCTAAATACATATTTTCTAGAATCTCATCACAAACTTAGGAAAATGTAATAATGAATCAATTGCATTTAATTACATGAATTAGGGAACCAACTCCCTTGGTAAATGAAACAACTCTTAGGTCTAGTCAAAATTATACAATTTTGACTTGGAAGTTGAATGCTCCTGCATTAGGGAGCAACAATATGTTACAGAAAAGCATGAAATAAGATCAAAAGCATGAAGTCAAGGGGAGAAATAATCACAATGAGAGTATGTGTTGTTATCAATGACAAAGGGGGATATTGTTGAATGGTGTTGTCATTGATGCCAACATTAGTGATCGAATGTTAATTAATATTCATCATCAATTGGAAGCTCCATTGATCAAATCCTTTAGAAAACCCTAGAAGCCCTACATTTGGAGAGGATTTTGAAGATGTATATCGATGAATTTACCTTAGAGAGAGTCATGTGTATTCTCCTCATCATGTTGATTTCGATGATATATGGAATGCCTCATGGCTCCTTACAGTTTGTAAGATATTCCCTTTGGAAGGTCAAAGCCCCATTTTCAATTACGGAACCCCAATGGAGGTGGTACAAGCAATTTAAATTATAAAAAGGAACTAAAATTAAAAAGGGGCTTATCCAAGTCAAATTCAAAGCCAAAGGAGATGCTTCTAAGGAAAAATCCTCAAAAATCAAAATTATGTTCGTTCTAAAGGTCGTTAGGAATTTTCTCTCCAAATTGTAAAAAAAAAATTGAAATTGAAATTTAAGTTTTGGACTCCCTCCAAAAGGCCAAGTCAACCTCCATCCTAGAGCCTTATTGATCACTTAAAAAGTAGATCAATTTCTCCTCAATACATAAGAAAAATTCAATGTCGCATCCTCAGGTATCTTTGCAGGTTGGTTAATTATGTGAATCTGAAGGAGGTCGATCATTTTGGAAAGTTTCAATGGTTGTTGTTTGGGATCTTAAAATTGTAGATTTCTTTTGAAATTCTACTTGATGGAGGTCGAGCTCAGCAAGTCAACCAAGTCAACATCCATGTGGCATGAGACACATCATCACTCCAAAAAATTCAGCAAACAGTTGGGCTCGATTATTTTCATCAACAGAAAGTGGTTAAAGTCTTAAAAGCTAGTAGAGTCCTAGTTGAATTAAAACTATGTAAAACATAAATATCCCTATAATGGCTTAAGGTTTTGTAACTCAAATAGGATTAGATCTCTTAGTTGTTGATCGAATCTAGCCCATGTGGTAGATTTTGTAAAGGAGATATCACTCTATATATTTGTAGTTCCTTGACTCTAAAAATGGTTGATCGGTAATGTTAGAAGTTGACCCTATGTAACCCTTTGATCCAGTTAATATAAATATTGCAACAACTCTATTTTTGTACCTGAGATTCATGTATGGCTTCATGTGATCTTACTATGTTTTTTCTATTTTATTATCAGTATTCATAGTATTTTGATTACTTGGAATTGTTGTTAAGTGCTCCAATTTCCTTCACATACTATGTATGACTATGAATGTTCATTTGATATTAATTTTAAAGCCAAAGATGCCTCAACTTCCATTAAACTTGGTTTTTTTCCATTCATGTAATTTTACTACATGCCCAATGGTGGCAGTCATCACATTTTCCTTCACTTGGAAAATCACATGAATTAACAAAGTTAGCCATCTGAATTTTTTAGCTTATCATAGTCAAATTTTTAAGTATATTGAGAGAAACAATGTAAAATTTGAAACGAGAACTAATATTGTTACCCGTTTTGTAGAGATAGCAAAAAAGTGACCCAATTTTGAAAAGGGGTGATGCAGAACACACGTCTTTTTTAGAGCATAGTTTTTGGCACTTTAAATTTTTGTATGTACATTACGTTTTAGAATGGTAGTGATTTTCATGCTGATTTAAAAAAGTGGTAATTCTGCACCAGGCCATTTTTTTAAAAGACCTATTTTTTGACTTTAAATTTTCTAATGTATCAAATGTAAATAATTATTTTCTAAATTTAATAATTTTTGAAGTGGTCTTCTTCCTCATATTTTTTTGTTTTTTTTTTAATTTTTTTTTTTTTTGTAGTGAGGTTTTCATTGTTTTGCATATTTAAAGAAGAAGGTTGATATTTTGAATTTTCAATATTCTACATATTTATACATTGTTAATTAATATTTCAACCCAAATGAAATAATTGTTTCTAGAAAACAATAATTTTTAACAATTGACAAAAGAAACCATTTTTAACATAAATATAACTAAAAAACTACACATTTTGATAACTTTTTGTAATTTTTAACTAAAGATGACATCTCAAAATCACAATTTTTATAGGAAAATTTTAACTAAAAATGGTTAAATAATAGTTTTTTTTATGAATTGCATGTCAAAAAATAATAATAACCACTGTTTTTTTTTCAAAAAATAATGATTAACATAAAAATGAATGCGAAAATCACATAATACAAATGTTGAACACATAACAACCTTAATTGAGTGCTTATTCTTCTCATAAAATGCCAAAGTCAAACATTACAAGTATAACTAATTAATAGTTTCCAAAAATGAGCTTGATTTCCAAACATAACTTAAATTTAATCAACAATGTCACGTAATCCAAACTCTTCATCTTCTGGAGTTTCATCATTGTCTTCTTCCACAATAATTTCTGTTTCATTTTGCTCATTTTCCTCCTCTAATGGATCTTTGATGTTTGCGAATCTCCCAATGTATGCCTTCTCAATCATTCCGTGTAATGGTGGTTGGGGTTCCTTTGCCTTTTCGCCACACGTGATTCACTAAAGTCCCCTTTCTTCAACCCAATTTCTTTCATTGCATCTGGAAGAAATGGAAGAGCATTAATTCTTTGCTAAAAAGAATCGCACTGTATTGGGTCCTTTTCAATGGCAATGCAATTTCTTCCTTTTTGAAGGCAACATGCTAGTGTTGTACCTAATTACCAAGCACAAAAGAAATAATGAAGTAAATTAGTACAATGAATAAATTAATAAATAACATGTTGAAATTCAATTCCATGTAATAAAACTTACCTGGGCTAGAAAATAAATCCAAAACCCAATCTCCTTCATTTGACTACAGCTAAGACATGGCTAAATCGAGCTCCTAAATAACATTGGGTTACATTGTTTAAGTGATCAAACAGCTCGATCGAGCGCTTAAAAAGGGCTCAATCGAGCAATCATTTTTTCCACCCAAACGTGCCATCTCTTACCAAAAAGTGTAACCCAGCTCCATGCTTTCGCCCTTATAGATTATGAATTTCTAATCATTTATATCCTAATAATTATTATTATCCAATTTTATAGCCAAGCCAACCACCAAATTGGTGTATGAGACCCCCTTGTTTGTGGGACAAGAGACCCACCTCCACACAAGGATTTGATTATATGTCTACAAAGGCATACCTACTCTAACCCCTTCTGGTTTTTGAAACTGTGACTTCTTAGGAGGAAACACATGCTCTTAACCATTAGGCCTATTCATGCTCTAAGAAAGTGGATTTGATTAGCTAAAGATAGTAATCTAGAAACTCACAATTATAACTCACGATCACAATATATAACACACATGTAACACACCTGTAAGATTACAAATCATGATAATATGTTTGAGAATACAAGCATAACTATTTCCTTTTATGCATGTCCAATGGGAATGTAATTATGAACTAGAACATTATGCATGTTTTTTTTCCATTAAGACGTTCATTGTAGTTAGTAAATTGGCGACAATAAAAAAAGTTGGATAAAGGACTTTGGTTAACTATTATGTAGTCAAAGAAATCATTTTTGGTTAAATCATGATCATTCATTATCTAAAATATAATCTTTAACTATATAGATTCAACACTTAAAAAAATCCTTAAAACTTTTTAACTAAAAATTTAAGACCTTTTAACTAAAAATTCACAATTGAAATTTGTGATTTTAACAAATTCCTACCAACTTATAAATAAATTTAACCAACAAAATATACTTTAAAAGCTCTAAACCATATAACACTAACTCAACACATGAGATAACATGGATACAAGTTACCGCAGTGATGTGACCAGCGGTGTGCACTATGTAACTGTCACTTGGAAGTTACAAACTTATAAACCATAAACCCAAATAAATTTATGAAGGTTTAACTACTCCACATAAATATCTGCGGGTCGAGTGTAGGTAAGTGCAATGAAGAAACTTTCACTAAATCGAATTAAATAAATATAAATTTACATTGAAGTAGTTTAAAAGAGTGATTTATTGTACTTAAATTTAAATTTAAATTTAGGTTGTTTAAACTAGTTTTTGATAATATGATTTACTATTATTCTAAATAATTGTGAAAATTTCACTTGTAAAATTTGATATTTTAATAAATCTTACTAAATTCTAAACAAATTAAATCCGAAAAATAAAATAAAATAAAATAAAATAAAATAAATAAAAATAAAAATAAATTAAAAGATTAAAAAAATAAAATAAAAATAAATAGAATTATATATTATATATATATATATATATATATATATATATATATATATATATACTTTTCGAAAAATCACACTTAACAACTCAACCCAGAAAAAAATAACTGCAATGAAATATTCTTATGTTACATCAAAATAAAGACCATCAGTAGCCCTGATCTATATACGCAAGATAGGTAAGATTCACACCAACTTTGTTGAAATCATTTGGATTTTAAAATCAATACGACGAGACTCTACATATCTGAAAACATAGACCACATATTAAAAGGAGCATAGTTAGGGAAGGAAAGGCACGTTGAAGGGTAGGTTTTACTTTTGCACAGAAACCCTAATTTTGAATGTTAGGTTTTACATTGCACAGAAAACCTTAATTTTTTTTATGGAATATATATATATATATACACACACACACACCCAACTATTTATTCTATGGATGAAATACATGCACCCACCCTTTATTACTTATCGTAAATGGCTTCCATTAGCTATCATGTTATTACAAGCTTTTAAGTATGTGGTAGGTGAAGACTGTTTGAGAAACCCGCAAGGCTGGGCTACAATTTTTTAACCATGTGGCAGCTGCATATTTTTTGAAAAACCGTTTATGACGGGGGCACTTTCAGAGCTATCTATATAAGTCATTCCATGTAGAATTGTGTATATATAGCTGAAAGCAAAACTGATCTGCATACTGTCGAGAAAGAAATTATCTGGGAAAGCCAATCCATCAATCGAATATGCATTTGGTGGCGGGGCGGGCCGCCAAGTGGGCCCTATGATATCATCTGGAGAGGGAACATTTGTCACTGGCGTGGGCACATGGGGTGATTCTGAGAATCGCCCCGCCACCCCGTGATTTTGAGAATCGCCCCATGTGCCCATGCTAGTGACAAATGTTCGCACCCGATATCATAATTACGATAGTTTTCTAAAGTAACACCACCAAAATAACTCAGAAATAAAGCCTCAATAAAACAATACATGACATTCAAGTACATATTGGCCATTGAGTCTCCATCGATAAGGTTCACTATGATTCCAACTTCGACAGCAGTATCATCCACAAAGAAACCGATTTCTACACGAACATCGTCGTAATATGTCAAATATCTGAGGTTGCTTCAGGATGGTGGTCTGTTATTTGTTTAACTGAACCCATCTCAACACTTGCCTTATCATGGATACCATACTCCTATCCCTTCAACCCCAATTTATCTTCCAGAGATTTCGTAACCCCAATCAGCCTCTCGTCCTCGAGCTGAATCTCAGTATGGGTTTCCTCTGGATTACTGTTAATTGCATGCATAATATCGATTTTCTCCACTAAAGTCATGGTATTACTAAATTGCACCGACCCTAGGCTATTGGTTCTTTTTGCATACGGCAAAGCCAATCCATCAATCGAATATGCATTTGGTGGCGAGGCAGGCTGCCGGGTGAGCCCTATGATATCATCTAGAGAGGGAACATTTGTCACTGGCATGGGCACATGGGGCGATTATGAGAATCACCCCGCCACCTCGTGATTCTCAGAATTGCCTCATGTGCCCACGCTAGTGACAAATGTTCCCACCCGATATCATAATTATGATAGTTTGTTAAAGTACCACCACCAAAATAACTCGGAAATAAAGCCTCATTAAAACAATACACGACATCCGAGTACATATTGTCCATTGAATCTCCATCGATAAGGTTCACTATGATTCCAACTTCGACGGCAGTATCGTCCACAAAGAAATCAATTTCTGCATGAACAGTGTCATCATATGTCAAATATCCAAGGTCGCTTCAGGATGGTGGTCTGTTATTTGTTCAATTGAACCCACCTTAGCACTGCCCTTCTCGTGGATACCATTCTCTTGTCCCTTCAACCCTAATTTATCTTCCAGAGATTTTGTAACCCTGATCAGCCTCTCGTCCTCGAGCTTAATCTCAGTATGGTTTCCACTAGATAGTTTCTTACTGTTCTTCTTGCCGCCACGGAGCTGGAGAATCCATCCACTGTAAACCAAAATGTTAGTAGAAGGTTTAATAATATTTCTGAGATCCTTTGCCCTATGAAAGAGCCAACACTATAATATACTAGTTCTGGGGATCCTCTACCTCTGTTTCCATTCACGTATTCTTGCAGAGCTTTCAAAGCCTTGGCTCTGACTCCTCTATAATTGGCATCTTTAGTGTTGAAAGATTTTACCAGAGAGTTTGTCCAGTCGTCATGTTGGGCATCCTTCATCGGAATGCAGATACAAATGGACCCATTGCATGGTTGGATCCGACAGCGATATCATCAAGCATTTCATATACCGCCCCAAGCAACAGTCTCTCCCCATGGCAACGCTTTTGCAGGTAATGGTAACATGGGAGTAGGCAACCGTTTCCAGGCAGTTCCTTCTATGGCCTAGGCATTCGACTATGAAGCATGACGTTGATCGCTTTTAACGTGTCGAATACAATGTAGTTGCATCCATAGCCGTCCCTGCTGCATTCACTAATAATGCCTTCTACATCATTCATTGCATTTTGCAAAGGCTGATATTGTAATATAGTGGACCCCACGTCATCACGAGCACTGGATATCAGGAATTGCTTCATGGAAGCATTCAGTGTGTTTTTTGATAACATTACAATGGAAGTCGTGTGCAAATCTTACCCTCATTCGGCAAAGCCAATCCATCAATCGAATACGCCTTTGTTGGCGGAGTGGGCCGCCGGGTGAACCCTAAAAATATCATCTGGAAAGGGAACATTTGTCACTGGTGTGGGCACATGGGATGATTCTCAGAATCACCCATGTACCCACGCTAGTGACAAATGTTCCCACCCGATATCATAATTATGATAGTTTGCTAAAGTAACACCACCAAATAACTCGGAAATAAAGCCTCAATAAAACAATACACGACATCTGAGTAGATATTGGCCATTGAATCTCTGTCGATAAGGTTCACTATGATTCCAACTTTGACGGTAGTGTCGTCCACAAAGAAACCGATTTATGCACGAACATCATTGTAATATTTCAAATATCCAAGGTCGCTTCAGGATGGTGGTCTGTTATTTGTTCAATTGACCACAAAAAACCTTGACATTTGAGTATTGACATTTTCAATCTCCAAATATTTTTGTAATAAAGTATTGCTATTTTATAAGAGTCTGTTGATGCCCCAAAAATCATTGCATCAACATCGGGGGATAACCACCCGGTCCGGACCTTAATACAGCTCCTTTTCCGTTTGGGATGGTGGCTCCGACTGGATATAATGGGACCAGTTTCCCAGTAATGAATAAAAAGGGATGGATGAGTGACTGGTTTTCTAATAAGTGATAATCAATGGATGACTTAATCTATAAGCGAGAACACAAATGACTATTTTATCCCGGGAAGCTTCTATTCTTAAGTGCAATGTTTGATGATCTGTGTTCATCAATAGGCATATAGATGACACTATTCAATAAACATAGACATTCATTTAAATAATAATTGCTTTGTTCAATTAGTCGAACAAAGTAATTAATAAAACATTGTTACACTTCTCTTTTTATATTACTGATACATGTATGATTAGAAGAAAAGCAAGCTGTAAACATCCAATAGTGGAAAGTATAAAGAATGCTTGTTAAAACACATGCATATATTCAATAATAGCAAGAATTGATCAAATAACAATTCACATAAAAAGAATGAATTCAGACATAGATAGTAGTACCATATGAGTTGCAAATCATTCCCAACATCAATCGCAATTCGAATTCCTTCTTCCAACTCAGAAATGCTTTTAAATAAAGGCAGTAGTGCACATCCACATAAAAGCTTCGTTATCAAAATTGGAACAATTGGTCCAGTCTTTATAAAAGAATATGCCTGAAGTACAGTAGTGCAACTTCAAGCTTAAGTCATATACAAAAACTTACGACCCTTTCTAAATACATGAAAGGGTCTATAAATACTAAAATAAACTAACAAACTACAAAATTAAAATGCTACTAAATTGGTATAACTCGATCTTCAATATCTCCCCCACAGCAATCTGGTAGTCGGCAGCATGATTCATCACTCTGGCTATTTTCCTTTTGACCTGAGTTGGCATATCGCCAGCATCGGTTCCACTCCTTGAGGGCAGCTGAGACAAGAATTGATTTGAGCAGAATAGGTGGCATCGTGTATATCGGGAATGATACACCCGATTGCATCCGTTAGGCACTTGAGGGCGGCACTCTGGCTGTGTGGTTTTACTAGGAACAACCAATAGGTGTCCCAGGTTAAACTTTTAATACCTGTGATCAATCTCCCATTCTTTTCCAACTCTAGATAACATGATTTCTCCAATGTTTTGGTCGATAGTAATTTACCTGGTGTACATTGAGAGATCATATTAGATAAATAGAGAGTATTGTTAATCAATTCAATCAAATTACTCGTGGATAATTTGCATCTAGAAACTGCTCTCTCTACCTTCATCAATTGGGACTGCCACTCCATGAATAGAATTTCTTTATGGGATTCTAAGATTTTAGGCAAGTTCATTGCCTGTCCCTCATTAGTGTCCTTCCAAGTAAGAAAATCCGTTAAGGTCTCAACGGCCTGCTCTAAGTCATGTTTGGCATCAACTGATTTATCTATTATAGATGTTGTTATGTCACACAAAGGTTCAACTTGGGCAATTTTATGACACAACAATCTTATTTGTGTTATCAGTGCCTTATTAATATGTATTGCCTCTGCTCTGAAATCGGCAGACTGGGGAAGACTCTTGAACTTCTCTATTTGAGCTGATAATTGAGCAATTTGCTCATCTTTTGTCTTTAGCATCTTTTCATTCATTGTCTTTAATTTTGCTAATGCCTCCGATAATTCTTTATGTCTCTGAATCACACCCGAATCTGCCCTCTATTTCTCTTCATGCAACTGTTTGTTCAGTTGGTTATTTAACTGTTGCTGCATGGACAATTGTTGTTGTAGTTGTTCTGCTTTTTGTTGTGCCTCTGATAGCTGTGTTTGTAATGAAGCGATCGCCTGGTCCTTTTCTCTTAACAAATTTCTCACCTCTGATGCCTTGTCCATGGTGGCCGCCGAATAGGCTCCAGCATAGTGGGACAACTTTGTCAAGTCATCCGAAGGATCGAATTCTTCCTTCCAAACTACATTGGTTGTTACTATTTGTTCAAGGAACAGGCAAGGTTGATCAATCATTCTCCTTTTCCGCTGTCGCTTTATTACAGCCCTGTGTTTTGGGCTATATAAGACATCCAATGGAGGAATCTCCTCCACCTGCAAAATGATTTGAGCCGAAGGATCCTTGGGAATTATTTCTAATTCTGCAGTAAGGGGTAGACCGCTAGTTCCTTCGCTTGGAACCTCTTTCGATGTTGTATCCTGTGTATCGGCCGCTTTGGATGTATCGGCATCCCTTGAGCTCTCAAGATTGCTTATAATTGAATCAAATTGCTGCCATTCCTTGAGCAATCTTGGGTCAATCTGAGTGTCGACATTCACATCCTTGCTGCTCTGCTCCTGCTGCCTTCTCTGTTCCTCCTCACGTATTCTCTCTTGTTCTTTCCTTTGTGCTTCCTCTTGTTCTTTCCTCTGTGCTTCTTCCTGTTCTTTCCTCCGAAGTTCCTTCTGATCTCTTCTTTGGACTTCTTCAAAAATTTCTGATGTAGCAGAAGGTTCATTGGTAAGCTGTTGTTCAGGCTCGCTTGACTGTGTGATCGAGGCAGTGGCTAACAAATCTAAAGGCAGAGTTTGCAACCTCTGCTCTCTAAGTTTGTTAAATTCAACTAACCCGTCGTTGTGGTATCTCATTTTAGCTATCGCTTGCACCTGAAATAGCGACTCGTCCGAGGAGAACAAGTCATCAAACTCATCTTCTTTATGTTCAAATTTAGTGAGTTTGGCCTGCTCTACAACATTATAGACGACTTTGTTTGGATCAAAGCGTCTGTTATTAAGAGTGGCGAGGTTTAGTATATTAATCTTTTCCGCCTCTTTCTCTGCATGCTTGTAATCATGCAGAGTGTAGACGCCACACCTTAGAGGAAAAGGAGGCCAGACTTGCTTCTTTGAATTCCTTAGAGTATTTCTAGCAGATACGGATGTAAGCTGATATGCTATCTCTCGAGCTAATAATTTGTCTGGTATATACAAGGGGAGGACATGAGGCCTGGCCTGACTGCCGAAAACTCTTACATAAGTAAATTTTTCTTCTCCGAACGAGGTTCCTAAGGCTGTCATTTCAATCTCTACTTGAGAGGAAATCTTAGGGGCATGTTTATTAAAAATTGCATAGTAAATAGGTAGCATGAATCCATAGCAGAATTGATATAGGTGGTGTTTATAATGGGCTTTCCATAACTTATGGTGATAGATATGAATGGGCATGGGGTCCTGTGGAGTCCATCTCCACCCCAGTACAGGAAACTCGGAATTAAAATAGAGGGTGTCTAAGATGTAGGCACTAAAGTAAAATGGAGGGATGAATCTATCAGTAACACGGGATTTATTTCTGAAGTCAAGAATAGTTGTTTCTAACTTATCAGATAATATATTCCCCCAATCCATGATTTCACTATTACATGCTGCTTCCATTAAAGGTACCATCTCTATGGAAAATTTTGAGGAGTCATGCAACCCCCAAATTCGACACATCATAACTCTAGCATAACAATAAGGAGAACATAAGGAATCGACAAAGTACTTACCCGAAGACTCATGTTTGTGTTTTGTCGGGTTCTGTCTCCATTCCCGTATAGTCGCTGACTCAGTTTCATTTTCATCTCTGAACTTCTCCAGAAATGCTTTGTTATACTTCTTCTCTGGTTCGGGCAAATGGTACATTTGTCTCAAATCATTGGGCTGAAACGAACCGAATACTCTCCCATCAATAGTGCAGAATGTTCTATTCGTAATTGGAATTTCTTCAACGGCTCATCTCACCACATCTGTGTATGGAAGAATTTGCTCTCCAGCCACTATCCTCTGTAGGTAAGAATCGACCAAATCCTTTAGAGTAGCATCGAATTTCCGGTTCGAGCCTGTTGTAGCTTGTACAAATGTTTCCTGAGGTTCTTCGGCTTCGACCAGGTTGTAGATACTCTGCCAAGTAGTATTAACGAGACCAAGACATGTGGTGTCCGAGATTAATCCTTTTTTACTTGGTCCCGGATCGACAGCATGTTGTCCTGTCACCACGGAGGCTGAAGTTGTTCCAAATTTCTTAGATTTCTTCCCCATTTGGCTTGAATTCGCTACTGCGGAGGAGCTCTGCACAGGAGATAAAATGAATGTAATGCGGAGAATAGATGGCGAAAACCAAGTATGAAAGAATTATGCCAATCAATGAATAATGGAGGATTAACATAAGGCTCCCGCGGATACAATCTCCGAAGAGATTTTGGCATAACTTCTCCATTAATTGGCCGTTTAAACCTGTCAATCATTTAAATTCTCATCATATCCTTTATTTTCTGAATAGTCCATTTAAGTGTGGCTTTGATTTTTTGGCGGTTGGGCGCAAGTGAATCACTATCAGGAAGAGAAAGGCTTTTAATAATAATTAAGACAATATACCCAAGCCATATCAATCCTTTTTGAAATTCGCGCTTGGCTTTATCGCAATCGGGGATCGGAGGAAAGCTTGAGTAGTTTCATTTATGTTATTGTGGAATCCCCGATCGTCAATAGCAATATCGCTAATTCGCATCGGGAGCTTTTTACGAGAAGACTTTTCGTTGCATACATATCGCACTCCCCGATCGCCGATAGCGATATCGCATCGGAGCAAAGAGAGGGGCCTTTTGTTATGATTGCTTATTTTCCTGATAACCGATAGTTATTCGTGCTTGTCGCATCGGGGAAAACCAATGGGTCCTTTGTTATGCATCCTTTTCTATTGCGATAGCAATCTTGCGATCGCTTTATCGCAATAATAAAGAATTATTCATTTTTTATTATAAGACCGATTATATATTAACTCAAAAGGTTTCATAATATTTTGTTTGCTTCCGGTCCTTTTGAGGAGTGATAAGTTGATACCAATTTAATTTAAAAGGGACCCATTTCATATTAAAGTTTTGAAAGTAAAATTTTATGAAATGGGGAGTTGTTGTATAGCACAACATACACATATGCTAAGTCCAGTTTAATGCAACTGACTAAGATTATGCAAACATGTGCAATATAAGGAAATTTTAAGGAAATCAAGTAGCCACAAGACCACCCATAATTCCATGCAATGACATAACCAAATGGACCATGGCGTAGGTTGACTTGAAGTAGGAATCCATTGTTAATAGCTGAGGAAAATTTGTGGACTCTTTGAAGGAATATGTATTCAGCTATATGTGCCACCTCAATCCTCCCCAAATTGAGTTGAATAAGTAATTCCTTGACAATTTCTTTGACATGCACCCAAAATTCATCAATATTATGAAAGTATGGTGGTGGTATGGTGACTCGTTCAAGGAACATGTCGATAAGAAATATCCCATGTAGCAATTTAGAACATCATTCTAGCATCTCATAGTAATGATTAGCTAGTTGTAAGGTGATTTTAATGTCTGTCATTTCAAAATTGAATGGTTGCCTTTAGCGGCTTGTTGAACTGGTAAATCCCCTCTGCGGACAGAGGCGATCCCACTAGCCCAACACGGGTCTAGCAACAATCACACAACGCTAACACGCAGGTTCCTAATTACATAAATCAGAGATCGATCATGATGGTCTACCTGGATTCTAACGCTAGTAGTTGTAGAAGAATCGCCGCTCCCGTCCCTTTGCTCCGGCTGGTCACAATCCTCACGATCCTCGTGAATGGACACCTGCACATGCAAAGAATGATACAAGCACAAGCATAAAATCCAGCATATGTAATTATATATCGGTCAGAAAAGACATAACTCAAATACCATTAAAAGACACATGAGTGGAACCATAATGATAGTTGTCTATTAATGAGTAAAAACAGAGAAAGATTACAACCAAAGGTTCTGACGTTGAACCTCCTTTGACTGGGCAAGCAGCTAAATACGCCTTGCAAAGTGACCTCTTCTC
>APFE031046602.1:85014-100742 GCA_000404065.3 Pinus taeda
TGAATAATTTTTAACATTTTGTTAGAATATTTTTTCATTAGTTTTGGAATAAAACCATAAACACGTTGAATAAAAGACTTGGCAACAGATCTTACAGTGTAAAAATTATTGGTTGAGGTCTTGGCAACAGATCTTAATCGACTCTAAAGGCTATTGATTGAGGTCTTTTAATATATTAATATTATTATTAATATTATTGTGTTCTTTATATTTAGGATATAAAATGACAGATTTCTAGAAAAAAATTATACCCTTTCCTTCATCTGTTTGCATCAATGCATGTGTTTTTCCAATAGTTCTAAATAATGGACAAAGTTTTGCTAAATTTGAAGCATATATAATTTTGCATAAAATAATATTATCTAAACATTGTTAAAATAATCATTTTGTGTTCTTCGTGCTCATTTCTTAACATGTCATAGCCCCCCCCCCCGAGTGCCACCCCGGCGGCCCGCCCGCCCTCGGTGCGTGGGGGGAGTTGTCGCAGCCCCCCCACCTTCCCCGCGCGGGTGGCGGCCTCCGGAGTGTGCATCGGCGGAGTGTTGCAGCCCACCCCCCCCCCCCTTAGCTGAGCCACTCTGGCGGCCCACCCACCCCGGCAAAGTGGACTGGGCCGTCGTGGCAGGGCGGCCGGAGGGGAAGTTGTCGCAGCGGCCACCCCCCCCCCCCCCGCCACCCCAGGGCCCTCCCACCCACACAGACATCTTAAAATTGGAGGATGTTGACATGTTTATGACTTCACTTTAACAAAGAGAGGAACTCTTCGCTTCAAGACAATAGAGATTCTCAAAAGGTTGTTACCAAAAGGAACAGTGTTGATATGGGAGTCTGTTGAAACCAGTCATAGATCTAGAAGAATTTTGAAGCCTAAAATGGTGGGCATGCATGTGGACCCAGATGGGGCACTAGTTGATGAAAGAGAAGAATATGGAACATCTTTGTCTGCATCGAGTCATTCATCTGAAGATGTGAATTCTGATGGTGTGTAAGAAAATATGAGTGATTTTGAATAGTTGTCTAAGACAATTTATATAAGTGATGTTTGCATCGTATCTTGAAATAAAATTTTTGATTTCCATATGGTATTAAATTAGAAGTTATGAGTCATTTTTATGTTTTTTGATTATATGTCTTAATTATGATAATTTTTATTGTTTAGAATATCTACAATGCAACATTAAATTTGAGATATAATGTATGTTTCATTCGATATACAAATAATGACATTTTGATTCATTTAGTCATGTAATTTGTTCATAATATCATGGTTTTTTAATTTTATCATTGAAAAAATTCCAATTTCTTTTATATCTAGCATGTTATGGTTGAAAACATGTTGAATTTATACTTAGGAAAGAAAAATGTTATTCTACCAAAAACATTAGTGTGTTTTTTCCTCATAAACAACTGTTTTTTTGCAAATAAAAATTCAGTTTTACTAGCATTTTTTTAAAAAGTTGAAAATTGACCCTAAAAAAGAAAAAATCATCGTTCTAGTATCAACACTTTTTCGTTTTCAAGGTTTTTTTGCACGAAAATTTCGTTTTCACTGCCATTTTTAAAACATGTTCAAAATTTACCCTAAAAAGCGATCATTCCAGTATACACACTTTTCGGTTTTAGCACTAATTTTGATGTTTTTTTCGGGGTTTTTGGCGAGAGTTCTCGTTTCAAAGTTTACATTGTTGAGAGCCCTCTTAGATTGGAAGGGCTAACTTCTAGCTAAAAGTTGGCTTGAAATAGTTACACTTGGTTGGAGGTTGACACAACCCAGCCTATCTAGCCTAGTGATAACATTCTTCATGCTAGAAGCAAAAATAAAAATGTTAATAGACATGTTCTTCATGTCAGTTTAAAAGAAGGAAAAATTGAATTGTTGAAAGTTAAATTTTTGGCTCCAAAAGGAGAAGTCAACCTCCTCCTAGTCAATTTAGCCTAGTCTCTAAGAGACACCTTTTCATCCCATTGGATCAATATAAATAAAGGTGACTGTTAGAAAATTATATATTACAGAGCAATGGAACACATAATATATTGCAGAAACACAAATAAAGAAAACATATAAAACAAGAGAGACACAGATATACATGGTTCACCCAATTTGGGCTACGTCCATGGAGAAACAGGCAATCCTTCCTTTTATATTATCCATCAAAATGAAGAGATACAACCTACAACAGATATGTTGTAATTTCCTCTTTGCTCTCACACAATCTCCTCTCTCTTTCTCACTCAGAATACACATATACACAACTGCAATAAAATCCCCTCATATAAATGGAGGGGTTGCCTTCTAGCGGAAAAACACATAAATTAAACATAACTTCTACCATCAGATCATCTGACTAATGAATGGCCCATATTGACTATGAAATTACAATATTTTATAAGGAAATTTTACATCTCTTTTTTAGCTTCAGGGGCGTTGTCCTCGGACCCCCCAGTTGGGGTAATGGGCCCACCTGCACCCATACCCCCACATGGAGGGGTGGCTAGCCTTCCATGGGTATACATTTGGTTGCAACAAAGACCTTTGAATTAGGAAGATAATTAGGCTCCACACCCAACAATCTACCACTTGGATACTAATTATAGTAACTCCACCGTTGCTTCATTTCCTCGACAATGACTCCAATTTGGACCTGGTTGTTTCTAATCTTCATCATCATACTTGAAGACCAATTGAAACTAAGAAAATTCTCAATTTCTCCCTGGTTACAACTTTTATTAACATATTTGTAGGATTATGGCTAATGTGTATCTTTTCTAGCTTCAACTGTCTATCTTCCAACATTGATCATATGAAATGGTACTTGAGTTGTATATGTTTAGTCATGGAATGAAATGTTGAGTTCTTTGTAAGATGAATGGCACTCTGGTTGTCACTCTATAACCTACCCAACTCCTGCTTCTTACCCAAATCATCTTAAAAAATTTGTAACCAAATCATTTCTTTACTAGCCTCTGTAGCAGCAACATACTCTACTTCCATTGGTTAAAGTTCAACAACACTCTTCATTTTTGAAACCAAACTGACAATTGTTCCACCTACAGTAAACACATACATTATGGTTCTCCTCCTGTTATCTCTATCACCTACCATATTTTTATAAACATATCCCTGTAAATAAATGTTTGAACCAACAAATCATAATGTTTAATTTATGGTACCACTCAAATACCTGAGAATCCACTTCATTTCCATCCAATGTTCTTTTCCTGGATTTTTTATGTACCTGCTTACAACCCCCACTACATGTGAAAAATCAAGCCTTGTTAAGCCATTGCATACATTAAGCTTCCAATTGTTTATGCATATCGAACTTTAGACATATAATCCATCTCTTCCTGAGTCTTGGGACATGTCTCCTTACTTAGTTTTAAATGGCTAGCCAAAGGTGTAGTAACTAGTTTTGCATTCTACATATTAAATCTTTCCAACACCTTTTGTATGTACTCACTCTGAGAAATGTTAATTTGCGATTTTACGTGTCTCTAGTTATTCTCATACCAAGGATTTGTTTTGTAACACCTAAATCCTTCATTGCAAATGAATTTTCTAATTTTCCTTTGAGCACATTTATTTCATGAATGTTAGACCTTGCAACAAGCATTCCATCTACATACAATAACAATATAATATAACTTCCATAATTTTTCCTTTTGATATAAACAAAATGATCAGAGTGACATCTAGTATAACCTTGTTCAGACATAAACATGTTAAATTTTAGATACCACTTCCTTCGAGCTTGTTTTAAGCCATACAAGATCTTCTTCAACCTGCACACTATCTTCTCCTTCCGTTTGACCTCATACCCTTGTGGCAGTTGCATATAGATCTCTTTCTCCAAATCCCCATGGAGAAAATTTATCTTTACATCTAACTGTTCAAGATGCAAATCTTTTGTTGCTACTAAAATTAAAATAGTTATGATTGAAGTCATTGTAACAATAGGAGAAAATATTTCATCAAAGTCTATACCTTTATTTTGTGCAAACCCCTTCGCCACAATTCTAGCTTTATACCTTTATCTACCTCCATATTCTTCCTTCAACCTGCAAACTCATTTATTCTGCAATGTTTTTTTACCTGTAGGAAACCTGACTAAGTCTTAAGTTTGGTTAGTACCAAGGATTCCATCTCTTCTTTCATGGTTAGCTCCCACTTATTCTTGGTTTCTACCTGCATTGCTTCTTCAAAACTTTTATTTCACCAGAATCAGTCAACAATACATAATATAGTGAAGGAGAGTATCGTTCATGGGGTCTACTTATCCTCGTAGATCTTATAACACCACTTTTAGGTGTTGGAGGTGCATGTTGTTGTTGTGGTTGTTGTTGTGGCTGTTGGTCATTATGATTTTTAGACACCTTTAATTTTTCTATGATCTAATCAAGCACTCTGTATTCCTTTTTTATTTTTCCTATTTCTTTTCCTACATCTAAACCGTATACAAGATTCTTTCATTGAATATGACATCTCTACTCCTAATGATTTTTTGATTTTCATAATCATATAAGTGATAACCAAAATCATGAACACCATATCCAATAAAGGTACATTTCTTTGATTTTTCCTCAAGATTTGTTCTATTTTCTTTATTAATGCAAACAAAGGCTTCAAATTCAAAAGTCTTTAAAAATGAGTAGTTTACCTTTTTACATGTCGATGCCTCTTCTACAACACCACCATCCAAGGAACTTGAAGGCCTTAGATAGACAACAATATCTACAACATCTGCCCAAATTTGTAAAGATCATAATGCATGCAATCTCATGCACCTTTCACACTTCATGATTGTCCTATTCATCCTTTCTGACATACCATTTTCTTGTGGTGTTCCTGGAACTGTCTTCTCTTTTCAAATTCCATGCTCTGAACAATACTTATCACACTCATTGCTGCAATACTCAAATCCATTTTTTAACCTAAGACACTTCAACTTCTTTCCTCTCTCATTCTCAACCAAATCTTTCCATTTCTTTAAAGTATTAAATACATCAGATTTATTTCTAATACAATAAATCCAGGTTTTCTTGGTTACATCATCAGTAAAAGTAAAATAATAATGAGAGCCACCAAGAGATGATACCTGAGCAGGTCCCCATACATATATATGCATAAGCTCTAATTTTTTGCTCTTCTTTTCTTTCCAAACTCTAAAAAATTTGACTCTTTCATTTTCCATAAACACAATTCTCACATAAATCCAAATCAACATGCTTCAAACCTGGCAACAAATTTCTTGAGTGGATAATTTGCATCCCATTCTCACTCATGTTCCTAAGCCTATGAAGCCACAATGTTATATTTGCTCTTGTGGAGCTTAAAGAATTAACAAAACTAGAAATACCATTGCATAAATACAATGTATCAACCTTTTCTCCTTTTGCTATGACTGGGGCTCCTTTAGTGACTTTCTAGGTTTTATCTATAAAAGTAGTTACACAACATTCACCTCCCAACTACCCTATTGAAATTAGATTTTTCTTAAGATCCGGTACATGCCTTGCCTCCTTCAATATCCATTGGTTTCCATTCTGTTGTTTTCTAAAAACCTTACCCATTCCAATGATTTTACAGGGTTTATCATTACCCAAACGGACCTGTCCAAAATCTCCTTGAACATAATCATGAAAATGTTTCCTATTAGGTGGCATGGAATGAGGCCCCTAAATCTACCACCCAGGAATTAATAATATTTTCTAATGAAAGAATCAAAGCATATTGCAACACATCACCTATCACATTCACTTCATGATATTTTTCTTGTTGTGTGTCTCCTTCTTTTCCCTTCCGAGACTTACAATCTTTCTTCAGGTGTCCTTTCTTCCCACATGTTCAACACATTATCCCCAATTTGAACTTGTATTTGTCTTTCCTTGACTTACTGCGATATCTTGGGCTCTTTCCTCTTTCCATTTTTCTTCCTCTAGTATTTACATTCAAAGCATTACTTGATGTCTCATTGGAGCTTTTCCATCACATTTCCTCACTAAGAATAGCACCAACTACATCATCAAACTTTAAATTACTAAATCCAAAGATAGAGTTACTAATGGCCATAACTAAGCCATTTCAACTTTGTGGCAATAAGCATAGAAATAACAGATCCCTAACTTCATCATCAAAATTTACCCCTACAAAACTTAACTAACTGGTAACCATATTAAATCCATTTAAATGATCAACAGTAGATCCACCTTCTATTTTATTCATATTAAATAAATGCTTCATAAGAAATACCTTATTTGAGGCTGATGGTTTTTCATATATTTTGGCCAATGTTGAAATTAAACCCTCTGTTTTCGTTTCCCTTGAAATATTAAAGGCTACTGACGCCGCTATGAACAACTATATTGTTTCAAGTGCCTTTCTTTCGAGAATATTTGATTATTTTTCTATCATACTCGTCGACTTCTTTTTTTTCCGCTCAATGGTAGGTACATATCTTTCTAATACAAATAATATTCCATTTGCATCTTCCACAACTGGTAGTTTTGGTTGTTAAATTTCTTGACACTAAACCTACCATCTTCCACCATTGCTCCCACTAGAACCAAGAACCCTTCTCTCTTGCGAGTTTATCATCCAAATAAACTTGGCTTTGATACTGATTGTTAGAAAAATATATATTACAAGGCAATGGAACACATAAAATATTGCAGAAATACAAACATAGAAAACACATAAAACAAGAGAGGCACAGATATACCCGGTTCACCCAATTTGGGCTACGTCCACGAAGAAATAGCCAGTGCTTGCTTTTATTTTATCCAGCAAAATGAAGAGATACAACCTACAATATATCCGTTGTAATTTCCTCTTCGCTCTAACACATTCTCCTCTCTCTTTATCGCTTAGAATACACATATACATAGCTGCAATACAATTCCCTCATATAAATGGAGGGGTTTACTTCTAGGGAGAAAACCCTAAATTAAACATAACTTCTACCATCAGATCATCTGCCTAATGAACGTCCCAGATTGACTATGAAATTACAATATTTTATAAGGCAGTTTTACATCTATTTTTTAAGCTTTTGGAGCGCTGCCCCTGGCCCCCCCAGCTAGGGGGAGGGGTGTATAGCCTTCCTGGGGTATACATCTGATTGAAACAAATACCTATAAATCATGAAGATAGTTAGGCTCCACACCCAATAGTGACTTGTCTCCATCAAAAGGAAACTTGCATAACTCCTATGGGACAACAATTTGGGTCCCCTTTCTTCTATGGTTCAACCTATTCTAAGGCTTATTTCTAAGGAAAGTGAAGGGTTATATATGAGATAGTTCATATAACATATTTGAGGCAACTCATATAACATAGTTGAGGCAACTTATATATCATCTATGAGGCAGCTCACTTAACTATTTTGGGGCCAAAGAAGGGCTTACTCATAGGAAGCAAAGAAGTTCATATTTGTGGCTAGCAAAAGGTATATTCTAAGCCAACAAAGTGTGATCTATGAAGGCTAGCAAAGTAGAGTTTCCGAGACAAGATCAAATCATGTTTTCTAGGCCAAATTGACTTGACTAAGATGATGGATCATGGGCCAGGTTTGACTTAGTTTTTGATGTTGACTTAGATGTGTCTCTATTGAATTTAAGAATTCTCCATGAAAAGGTTGCTAGGCTTTCCCCATGAGGGTTATCCTAGAGTAAATTATTGAGTTCTTTTGTGTGGCTATCTCTTTGTGATCCTATTGTTTTAAGAATTATATTGTTGATGTCTTTTGTGTAATTATTGAATAATGGCGTAATGAATAAGAATGTGAAATGATTAAAATTCATCAAAAGTAATTATTTGTATAGAAAAACCTTATAAAATCAACATGGTATCAAACCTATGGGTAAAAAGATTAGTCTCAATGTTGAGGAAAAAGGAATCCCAATATTCAAGCAAGTTATGGAAGGGGCCATAGCTTCCCTACTAAAATGAAAATCATGTTTGAAGATCAAATTCTAAGGTTAGTGGGGTCAAAGTCTTTCTTGCTCTAATGAAAAGGTTGAGGTCCTCACTAGAGGCCTTAAGCATTGAAAAGGCTATAAGAAACTTTAATATTTTTTATTTTTATGACCTCATAACTTATAGCTTGAAGAATCCTCTGTTCATATGCTAACAAACCAAAATTAGATTTAAAGACATTGAAATTTCCTTTGTTCTGGCAAGTCTGAAAATATCAGTAATTGATTTTAGGGGGTCTGAAAATCTAAGAGTTTACGGTTTGAGTACTCTTAAAATTGTTGCCTCAAGTGGTTTGATGTGAATTTAAGTAGGAACATAACAAATTATAGATATAACCATAAATACAAAGATGCACCAGAAATAACACTTCATTTCTATGCTTACAAACAAAATTGAAATAAGACTAGCTTGGGCGATGGTAGCTTATCTATGAGAAGAGATGTGGATGTTACATGCCTATGAACTATGTTACAATAAAGCTCAAGGGCCTATTTATTATTGAAAAACATGAGAAAACCCTAAACAACCAAAACCCTAACCCTAGGAGATGGAACACCAAGATTTTATGGGCCCCATTGGGGTTAGTTGGGCAACCAACTTCCCAAGGTCATAACTTGGTCATAGTTTGGCGCGTACGATACCTTGTTGGAAAGGTCTCTCTAACTATTATTGGTTTTGTTGTAGACCCTTTACTATGGCTATGGGCCTACAACAGACCTCAAAAATTCCGTTTAGGGGGTCAAAATTGCTCTAGATGTTCAGGACCCAAAAAACTACTAAAAATAGTAAATGTTGAAATAAACAAAGAAACAATTGAAACCGACTGGAGGTCTAGGTGGAATAGGTGAGTGGTCACCAATGTCCACCTGGATCATTCCTCCCTCCTTAGGAAGAAATGGTCCCCATTGTGTGCAGAACCTCCAAGAGGTGAGGAAATTTTTGTTGAACCTAGTCCCTAGTGAGCCACTTGCCTTGGTGCAGGAGCTAGCCAGCTTTGACAACCTGATATAGTTGGATCTTCTGCTGGCAAGAGTTCTTGACCTATGTGTCCATAATTTGATTAGTTGTGGCTCGTTCCATGAAGTCTATATTTAACTCTTTTGGCGTGAGTTGTTCTAGAATGTCTTATGTGTCCAGTAATGGTGGGAAGTATGGTTGAAGGCGGTCCACATTGAACACTAGGTGTAGACCAAGGGATGGGGGAATGTTGAGCTCAAAGTAATTTTATCCCATAACCTTGGTAATGGTGTAAGGACCATATCAGATTGGTTTGAGCTTTTGATGGGCTCCGATAAGGCATTCTTTCTACAAATGCAGCCATAATTTGTCACCCACTTGAAACTTGTATGGCACCTGATGTTGATCATGTCACTGCTTGTACTTGGAATTTGACTTCTACAGGATGTTGTGAACTTGCTGCCGGATGTGTTGGATGCGTTCAATAAATCTAGTTGCTTTATCCGCCTTGGATAATACATGTGTGGATTTTGTCTTTGTAGTTGCCTGAGGCATGACAACATCAATCAGACACAATGGTTGAAATCCTAGACCCACATGAAAGGGATTGCGACTAGTTGAGCTATGGAGAGCTCTATTATAATTGTGTTTCACATATGGAAGAATCTCATCCCAAGTTCGAGGATGCTTGGAGTTGTACATGCAGAGTATGTGCACTATCATCATGTTGATGACCTCCGTCTGGCCATGAGTTTGGGGATGGAAGGCAGTCGACTTGGTGAGCTTGGTATCCAATAGTGTCTAGAGGCTCGACCAAAATGTGCTCAAGAACCTGTTATCCTGATCTAATATAATTGTTTGTAGAATCCAAAAATGTACCCATACTCATTAAAAGAAGACTTTACTAGTGTCCTCTACTATGATACTCTTCTTGCAGGCTGTCAATATAGCCATCTTAGAAAAAAATTCCACGACCACAAATACACAATCATTACCATGTTTGGTAGAAGTGAGGCTAAACATATAGTACATGGAGATGGATTCCCACAACTAGCTGGGAGTAAGAAGCGGAGTGTACAGGTCTTGCTTCTTGATGGATGGCTTGGCAATGGTGCAGGTACTATAGGATCTGATATATTTCCCAACATTCAGTCAGATTTTGAGCCAATAGAAGTACTTTTGTAGTACAACCACAATTTTCTCCACCCAAAAGTGCCCTGGGATCCAACTGTAGTGTGCCTCCCAAATCATTTTGGCACGCTTGCTTGAAGGAACACAAATGTGGCCCAGGTGGCATAATAATGTGTCCTGGAGGTGGAAATCAAGAACTTGCTTCCCATGAATCTGGATCATTTTTATATAGTTGTGGCCATCTAAAGGTCTCGTGACCACAAGAGTTGAGAATAGTAGTCATTGCTACAATTGGGGGTGAGTTGAGGTAGTCTACAACATGATTGGTGCTTCCCTTTTTGTATTTAATGTTCAAGTGGAATTGTTGCATATATGTAGACCAATTCTAATGGCGATGATTTTATAACTTCTCCCATATCTTTATAAACTGAAGAGGTTGGTGATCGGTGTGGATGACCACCTCTTTCCCCAGAATGTAGTGCTTCCATTGTTGGCAAGCCTGCATGATGGAATACATTTATTTATCATGGGTGGGGTACTACCAAAATGTATTAGAAAGTGTCTCGCTATGATAGGCCATTGGATGCTCGTGCAGGGTGAGGACTGCACCAATATCATAGTCTAAGGTGTCTATCTCAATTTCAAATGGTTGTTGTAGGTCTGGCAGTGTGAGTACCGATGTAGAGTAGAGGTAGTGTTTCAACTCAATGAACACCTTCTGTTGGGACTCAGACCAGGAAAAATTTTCTTTCGCCCCGCCTTTAGTAATTTGACTCAAAGGCCTAGTGATATGGGATAATACCAACATGAACCTCTAATAAAAATTTACAAGACCCAAAAAGCTACGAAGCTTCATTAGAGTGGTTGGGGCTAGCCAATCCCGAATGACTTGGATCTTGGCCAGTTCCACATGCATGCCATGCTCATTTATGATGTAACCCAAGTATTGGACCTGGCTCACACCAAATGTGCATTTCTCCAAGTTGGCACACAATTTGTGTGAAGGGTTTGAAGGACCTGTTGAGTGTGTTACAAGTGTTCTTCCCAACTCTTGATGAAGGTGAGGATGTCGTCCAGATAAACCACCATGAACGAGTTGGTGAAGGGTCACAATATGTCATCCATTAGCCTCCAAAAAGTAGCAGGGGCATTTGTTAACCCGAAGGGCATAACCAACCATTCAAAAAGGCCTTATGGGATTTAAAGGTAGTTTTCCATACATCTATGGGTTCTATTGGAACCTGGTAATAACTAGACTTTAGATCAAGCTTGCTGAAATACTTGGCCTTGTTGAGTTAGTCTAGCAAGTCATCAATCTGTGTGATTGCATAATTGTTCTTGATAGTGATTTTGTTTAATGCCCGATAATAAATGCAAAGCCTCCAGGTTCTTTCCTTCTTCTGTACCAGTACAATCGGGCTCCCACAAGGTGAGGAACTTGGTCAAATGTGCCCTTTTTGCAACAACTCCTGGATTTTCTGCTTGGTCTCTTCATTCTCCAAAATGGAGTGGAGATATATCGACCTGTTGAGCAGAGGTTATCCTGCAATCAAATTGATTCAATACTTGACTTGACAATGCAAGGACACCCCTGTGGGTGAGAGAAGTTTTCCATGTATTCTTCCACGACCGCATCCAGATGCTTCTGCTGCTTTTAGGAACCCTTCCCAGAGGCCATGGACGTGGCTATGACCTTCCCCTTACTTTGAGAATGAATTAGAATGAAAACAAATTTCCCAATCTTGGAGATGACCTTACTGCATTGCTTAGCAAAGATCAAATAGATGGTGGTAGCTGGGGCCACCTCCGGTGTCCTGTATAACTTAGTACCCAAAGAAATAATAAAAGAGTGAGATCTAGACTCATATACAACATTTCGCTTCCATAATTATGGTTTTCCTAATAGTACATCACAAACTTCAAGAGGAGAAACATCACACATTACCTCATCCGTGAAGGGCTTGATGTTGTGGGGAAGGCGAAACTGTTGGCTGACGCGGAGATCTTGTCCTTGGTGAAGTCACGTGACGGTGTAAGACTATGGATGTTTTGTAGTTGGTAGGCCCAGCTGCTTCATGACCTTTGCTGAAATGAGGTTCTTTTGGCTCTCGTTGTCGACAATGAATTGCAGCGGAGAACCCTTCACCCACATCTGTGAGTGTAATAGGTGCTCCCCTTCTTTTGGATCTTCGATATTAATCTTCTAGATCTTGGTGGTGGCCAGAGTGGCATTGGGCTCCGTGTCAATGATTTGCTTCCCTTTGTCATTCCCCTTGTCGGGTTCTGACTTAGAGTCAAAACATGTGTTGCAATATAAGACTTTAGCTCAACCACTAGTGACTGCTTGGCCCAACACTCACTTGTGTTGTGAGCGGAGCTCTTATGGAACTTACACCACTTTCTCGTTTCCTTCTTTGTCTTCGTGGTGTTTTTATTTGTTTGCAGCTTCAACGGGTTATCCCGGATTTCCCAACCTTGGCTTTTCCCTTTTCTCTGTAGTTTGGGGGCACCTTTCCCTTGCTTCAGATTTGCAGATCCAGAGTCTCACTTTTTATATTTAAGCTTTTGCTCAATCTTGATAGTGTATCAGTACGTTGTGCTGATCGAGGAGATGTCCAGGAACTCCATGTCATCCTAGATGTACCTATGTAGGTCGTCGTGATACTTGAGTACCAAATGTTTCTCAGAATCCTTGATACCCAACTTTGTGCGAAGGGTATGAAAAACATTGGTAAACTCTGACACGTCTTAGTCCCTTCCTTGTCATAGTGTGGTCCACTTTATTTATTTATCCTCATAACTCTTGACAGGGTAGTACTGCTCCTTGATGACGCTCCGAAATGAAGCCCAAGTGGGTGTGGAATAAAATAGTGAGGTTGTACTTTCATCCTTATGCTCGCAGTAGGCTTCCCACATGTCCTTGACATGGGGGGCGGATTTGAGAAGCGCAAAAGTAATATTTTCCCAGCTGAAAACTCATGAACAACAAAAATATCCTTCTAACATATTTAACCATTTATCTATGACATCCGCATCTATCTAACCCTCAAATATGGGAATGTCAAAGTTAACTTGTACCTTAAATGGTGTGGCACTTCCAGAGTAGATGTTGGAAGTAGATGTGTCACCCCTGGGTAGCCGTTGAAGGATCTAGGCAAAGTTTCCCATCATCGTGTTCCTTTGTCGCTCAAGGGATTCTTTAAGCAAGATTTTGATAGGATCTCCTACCCCCTCGACTTTCTTTTCTTCCACCATGGGAGGTCATCCGGATTTGCAAGGTTGGTCTTGCAAAGGTTCGACTAGTTCAAGTCCTAACTCCTTATATCCCGACCTCGTTGGGGCCATGCAAAGAAAAATAGAGAAAGAGTAGACTTCTTTGATACCACTAATTTGAATTTATACAGGAATGCAAAAAATTACAAATATAACCATAAATACAAAGATGCAGCAGAAATAACACTTCATTTCATTAATATCAAATACTAAAATATGCTTACAAATAGAATGGAAATAAGACTAGCTCGGGCGATGGTAGCTTATCTCTGAGAAGAGATGTGGTGGCTACATGCCTCTGAACTATGTTACTAATGCAGGAGCATCCAACCCAAGAAAACTCATTGTAATCTAGTAGACGTAGGGGCATTGTGTTTTCAAAAAACTTGGTTTCCTAAGTGTGAATTAAATGTAATTATTAATTTTTTGAGTAATTTTAATGAGAGAAGCTAGAATAGGGAATTAATTGAATATCGTGATGAATATTTGTAAATTTTCTCGAATATATGAGAACATGAGAGATTTAGGATAGTTGAGAGATTGAGGGATTTGAGAATTGATTGTAAATCTTAGATTAGGAGTTAGTTCATGGATTTAGGTATTTGAGAGGAGTTTTAGGAACAATGAGGATATTTAGGAATTTTGTTAAGGAATTCATGGATCTAAACCATAATTGGTTTTAGAATCCCTAGGTATAAATGTAAGCCTAAAAGGTAGAGACAAAAGTTAGACAGGTTAGAAAAGGTAGAGAGATAGATAGCTAAAGTGTGGTTTGTAAGCCTACGGGAAAAGTTTGTAACCAGAGGCCATAGTAATTAGAAGATCAGGACGAGAGTGTCTCTTATGGAATTATTTGTCTATTAATAACAAGCAACTCAATTATGAGTTAAATGTATTTCGAGTGTGGAATAATGAGTGATGAGTAAATTGGGATTCACTATAATATATATGTGTGTGTGTGTGTGTGTGTGTGTGTGTGTGTGTGTGTGCAGGATAATTTGGCAACACAAAGAGGCAGAGTTGAGGTGGAGTACTGAGGAGACGAATGAATCAGAGATTCGTAATAGATCCTTGAATCCATTGAAGGATCTGTAAATTATCTGGGAGGACATAGATCAAAGGGGCATGAGAGGTTAAGCCAAAAAGAGTCGCAATGAAACAACAAAGGCGAAAGGCCAGAGCCTTTTGAATAAAACCGGAAACTACAGAAACCTAAAGAAATAGTGTGAATTCAAAGAAAATTGGCAGATAGAGGAAAGAAAGTATTAACGCTCAGTAACCGTTGGATTTAGAAGATCCATGATTGAGTTTAAATCGCAATCTAGTCTTGGAGAAATGCAATGGACAGGTGCGATTAATGGTGGACCATTGGATTGTGGCCAGACCAACGGTCATGATTTAATCGCATATTAGCGATCAGAGGTGACAAGGGTCAGCGGTTTATGAGTTTTGCGATATCGCCAACAACAATTATCGACGATTCACATTTGCAGTATATCGGCGATCGGCATCAGGTTGTATCGACGATTAGGGGATTAATCGTCGACTGTCGAATCACGATCTTTATCGACAGTCATGATTAAATCAACATCGCAAATCAGCGCGGCAGAAATTCTAGCGATGAGTGGACCCGACAACATATATGAATATAGGTATATAATATTTGAGTTCCGCGTATGTGGCCCAGAGCAGATTTTACATGTATTCCTTTGTATTATGTTAAGGGGTGGTGACAAGTCTTTTAAGGCTAAACCGTGGGAGGTAGCGATTCCAATAGTCGGGAGATCAGAGTCGGAGGGGTGATGTAAATATATATGTGGTGTGTGTTACACTGAATTTTGTCACCCTGACTATCTGCAGTATGTGGCCTCATCAATAGCCACATTGTCCTCTTGGTCAAGCCCCATACCTCTGCTCTTCATGTCAAAACCTCAAAGAGAGAGAAAGTCACTTAAAAACATGTTTATCTCTGGGTACGCAGGTTTCTCTACCTTTCCTGCGTGTACGCACTCCATATACATTAGACCTGCGTAGTAATACGCTCTGTATACTAAAGCTAGGGTGCGTACCCCTGTAAAGGTCAAAAGGCGCAAGTTTCATCTTTAAAAAGTTACTTGTGGTCACTTCTAGAGCCTTCTAGAAGAGTTCTTGACGTGTATTGAGCGCCTCCAGATGGTTCATGCACCCCTATGATAGAGGAGCTTATCCCATCAAGAGAGGAGCTACCCCATCCAAAAGAGGGAGTATCCCATTGATGTTGGAACTGGATAACCTCTTCTAGAATGCTATAAATACAGGCATTGGGCCAAAGGAGGGGAGGTTGAAAGCTGAACATTCTATAGGGTAAATGCTGCTGGAATTAAGACTTCCATTTGTTTACTTGTGAGGAGAG
>APFE031046602.1:123550-144761 GCA_000404065.3 Pinus taeda
GATCAACAAGACTGGACTACTACAACAAGCATTGGACCTAAAGTAAGATCGAGAACATTTGAATTCTTGTAAAATGATGTGTATCTAGAGAAGGATAGCTCTTATTTGGTTTGTTTGTCATTAGAGAGTCTTAGACTCCTAGGAAGGTTAGATTTGTCCGCAAGTATAACTCATTCCGCGTGACAGTGTGTTGCGATGGATGCGATAGCTGATTGCGATGAGGTTAAGCCTCGGGATTTGTGCAAAAGGTGTACGAAAGGCGGAAAAGGTGGGTTATGTATATAATTTCCTTTATAAAATAGTTTAGAAGGAAACAATGCTGATAGAGCATTTCATGCGTTAATATATATATGTAACCAGTGTGAAGAGTGGAAGGTTATATGTATATGTGGTTTAAGGGTTTAAGAGGTTATCAAAGGTTTCTATGGTGTTTAAAAATCCTGATTAGAAGTATTAGTGGGAAGAATTTATTCAGAGTCTTATATGAAGTCTTGAGGGATCATATAACCCTGATAGGAGGAAAAAAGTGGGGTGATTGGTTCTGATACAAAGGAACCATGATAAAGGGCCTTAACCATTAGAGGGATGAAGATTTAACTTGTTTGCGAGTTAAAATTCCTGGGACAATCAGTTATATGCATAAGGCATGCATTTTGTGGGTAACGCAGGGGTAACCCGACATAATTTGGTATCAGAGTGTAGCTATGATTGAAACAACTAATAGCAAAGCGAAATTGTAATTAAAACCAATTGGGGTTAAACAGAACAGAGAAATTCTATGTGAAAGAATTGAAAACAGAGTCATGTGTTAAAGATGTTATGCAGGAAAAGAGGAAGGATCAGAGTTTGATCTGACAAACAGTAGGCACACAGAGATAATGTATAGAAGAATTTGCAGATGTAAAAGACAGACGAAAATACATTTAAAGGGCAGAAAGTGGTGGAACACGATCATGCATAGATCTTGAAGGTGAGATGACATATTTGTTTTAATTTGATTGAATATTGGTGAATGTGTGTTTTTATACTAATGCACAGGTAGTAGTATAAAGAAAACACTGAGACGTTTGTTTTCTTGAGGAGACTAGAGATTCACTCAAATGTGAAAAATGGATGGAGACTGCTTGTGAAGCCATACAGTGAAAATGAACCTGAAGAATCCAATTGAAGGTTGGACAAAGAGGATAAGAGTATTTTCGAAAGGAAATTAAGAGTCAAGCTTTTGAAAGCTTGGGAATGATCTTTGGCTTAAGGAAATAGAGGTATGAAAGTAGCATTAGTTGAATAGAATGCAAGTTTGGCATAGGACTATAACAGTGAGGTTGTAGGAAGAACTTTTGGAAGTTCTTAGAATTGTAGTAGAACCTTATTCTAGATGAGGCTTGTAATAGATAAGGACAGAGGAGTCCTTAAGGGTAGTGAGTGGAGCAACCAAAGAGAGAGAGGGCAAGATTTCTCAGTGCAAGTTCTAAAGAAGGAGGACTTGGAAACCAGGCAGAGGAGAAGCTTGGTGAGAGATCAACTTAGAAGAGTTGATTGGTTGTAGATGTAGAAGCTCACACTGAAGAAAATATGGTTGTGGGAAGTCATATGGAAGGTTCAGAAGAAAGCTACAAGATAAAGGAAAAGGATGCTCAAACAATCCATAGGGAATGGATGAGTCAAACAGAGATTGATAAGGAAATGGTTGAGATAAGAGGACAACTCGATGTATTAGTAATGCTGCTAGAAGGTTGGGTCTTGAAGAGGAAGCCAGTGAGGTGGCATAGTGTATAAATTACAAAGAAGGTTACAAGAGAAGAGAAGTCAACAGATGAATATGCAATTAGCAAAAGAGATAATGAAGCTTGAATAGGTACTGGATGTTCAGTTGAAATCTAAAGAACTCAAAGAAACTGAAATGGGAATGGAAGTATCCATTTGTGAACCAGAGCAGGGTGAACTTTTGGGTGAAGAAGAAGGAATTATTGATGACTTTCTGAATTCTTGGACAAATGTAGACCGGCAGGAATAGGTAAAACCTTGTATTGATGAATCTAATAATTTTGATGTAATTACAGGTTTTGGAGTGGATAATAAATATTGTAAAGTTGTCAAAAGTATGGGAGAGTATCTTTCAGAAGATAAAAATTCTGAAGTAAAGGAGAATGGTGAATATCTCTTAAATGAGAGAAGTGGTGATTTATTGCAGCAGAAAGAACTTAATAATGTATTGATGATTGAAACTATGACAACAAAGGAACAATTTCTTGTGAAAGAAGGAGGTGAAATTCAGTCTGGAGAGCTGATATGTAAAGAAACAGTTGAGACTGTTGAACCTTGTAAATTTTAGATTGATAATTTGTATATAAATGCAAGAAACATAAGTAATGATGAAGTACTTATGAAGTGTCACAAAGAACTCGAATTGTTGGAGTATTTGTTGGGTAAGTCAGAGTATGACAGTGTGATTGCGAGGGAAGGAGTTCACTACAATGGACAAGAGCAGAAAGACATCATAGAAGCAGATGGTATGGAGGGGAGACTAGCTAACAGTCTCGTGAATTCTGTGGGGAATTCAAATCAACATACTGATGTGCTGATAAAGGAGGAAAAATTAGAGCAACATACTGATGTGTTGCCAGAGGGAGATAAGGGACATAAGCCTTGTGATTTTTATTTTAACAAGTGTTTTATGAGTACAGGTTTAGTTGCAGATGCTGGAGAGAACTTGGCACAGATGAGTAGCCAAATGAAGGAAGAAGACACCATGGAAGAATTCAATCCATGGAATAGAGAATTTAATTTTTTGGAGGAAATGTTGAACAGTCATGATTCAGTCATGAGAGAGGGTAAGGATGATAGGGAGGCAACAAGTGAGGCAAGAGTCAGCAAAGCAATTGGAACAAGAGAAAATGAAGAGGAAAAAGAAAACCAACAACAGTTTGAAGAATTGATGGACAACAACAACAACCTAAAGTAGAAGGAAAGAAATAACAGTGAATGGAAGAATATGGACAAGTTCAAGGATGTGCTGGAGACGAAGATTAAAGAAATGTGGCAGTTAATGATGAAACCGTCCATATGGAGAAGATTAACAATAGTAAGAAGGATAATAAATCAAAGTATGAATCTAATTGACAAGGAGAGGAAGATAGAATAGAAAACAACAGAAGTACAATAGTAGCAAAGGAGTGAAGCGTTTTGGCAGCTACAAACTAAAGTTTGGGATCCTGGAGGTTTTGATAACAACTTATGAAGATACATGATCAGGAGATCATGGAAAATTTCTATTGTGGGAGCCTGATGTAGGAGCATCCAACCCAAGAAAACTCATTGTAATCTAGTAGACATAGGGGTATTGTGTTTTCAAGGAACTTGGTTTCCTAAGTGTGAATTAAATGTAATTATTAATATTTTGAGTGATTTTAATGAGAGAAGCTACAATACGGAATTAATTGAATATTGTGAGGCATATTTGTAAATGTTCTTGAATATAGGAGAACATGAGAGATTTAGGATAGTTGAGAGATTGAGGGATTTGAGAATTGATTGTAAATATTAGATTAGGAGTCAGTTCATGGATTTAGGGATTTGAGAGGAGTTTTAGGAACAATGAGGAGATTTAGAAATTTTGTTAAGGAATTCATGGATCTAAACCAGAATTGGTTTGGAATCCCTAGGTATAAATGTAAGCCTAAAAGGCAGAGACGGAGGTTAGACATGTTAGAAAAGTTAGAGAGATAGATAGCTAAAGTGTGGTTTGTAAGCCTACGAGCAGAGTTTGTAACTAGAGGCCATAGTAATTAGAAGATCAGGCTGAGAGTGTCTCTTATGGAATTATTTGTCTATTAATAACAAACAACTCAATTCTAAGTTAAATGTGTTTCGAGTGTGGAATAATGAGTGATGATTAAATTGGGATTCGTTGTAATATATATGTGTGTGTGTGTGTGTGTGTGTGTGTGCAGGAAAATTCGAAAACACAAAGAGGCAGAGTACCGAGGAGAAGAACCAATCCACGGAAACCTAAAGAAATATTGTAAATTCAAAGTAAATAGGCGGACAAAGGAAAGAAAGTATTAATGCTCAGGAATCGTCGGATTTAGAAGATCCACGGTCAAGTTTAAATCACAATCTAGGATTGGAGAAATGCAATGGACAGGCGCGATTAATCTTGGACCGTTGGCTTGTGGCCAGATCAACGGTCACGATTTAATCGCATATTGGAGATCGGAGGCGACAAGGGTCAACAGTTTATGAGTTTTACGATATCACCGACAGTGATTATCGGCAATTAGCATTTGTGGTATATCGATGATCAACGTTGAGTTGTATTAGCGATCATGCAATTGATCATCGACCATCGAATCGTGATCCTGATCGATGGTCGCGATTAAATCGAGCATCGCAAATCAACGCGACAGAAAGTCCAGTGATGAGCGGACCCAACAACATATATGAATACAGGTATATAATATTTGAGTTCCACATATGTGGCTCGGAGCGGATTTTACATGTATTCCTTTGTATTATGATAAGGGGTGGCAACAAGTCTTTTAAGGCTAAACCGTGGAGGTAGTGATTCTGATATTCAGGAGATCGGAGTCAGAGGGGTGATGTAAATATATATGTGGTGTGTTACGATAGATGCAATAGCCGATTGCGATGAGGTTAAGCCTCGGGATCTATGCAAAAGGCATATGGAACGTGGAAAAGGTGGGTTATGTATATAATTTCCTTTATAAAAGAGTTTAGAATGAAACAATGCCGATAGAGCATTTCATGCATTAATATATATATATATGTAACCATTGTGAAGGGTGGAAGGTTATATGTATACGTGGATTAAGGGTTTAAGAGGTTATCAAAGGTTTCTATGGTGTTTAAAAATCTCGATTAGAAGTATTAGTGGGAAGACTCTATTCAAAGTCTTATATGAAGTCTTGAGGGATCATATAGCCCTTATAGGAGTAAAAAGGCGGGGTGATTGGTTCTGATACAAAGGAACCATGATAAAGATCCTTAACCATTAGAGGGATGAAGATTTAACTTGTTTGTGAGTTAAAATTCCTGGGACAATCAGTTATATGCATAAGGCATGCATTTTGTGGGTAAAGCAGGGGTAGCCCAGCATTAGTTACAATGAGGATCAAGGACATATTTATTATTTAAAAACATGAGAAAACCCTAAAAAACTAAAACCCTAACCCTAGGAGATGAAACACTGAGAGTTTATGGGCCTTGTTGGGGTTAGTTGGGTAGCGAACTTCTCGGGGTTGTAACTTGGTCATATTATCTTCGTTTGGTGCGCATGATACCTTGTTGGAAAGGTCTCTTTGAGTACTACAATTTTTTCCACAAGCCCCTACTTATGGCTATGAGCTTGGAGAGGACCTCAAAAAAAATTCCTTTAGGTGGTCAAAACTGCTCTAGAAGTTCAGGACCCAAAAAACTGCTAAAAATAGTAAATGCTGAAATAAACAAGGGAAAATTGAAATTGACTAGAGGTCTAGGTGGAATAGGTGGGTGTCCACCAATATCCACCTGGATCATGGTTGGGACAAAACATCTATTCAAGTATAGAGATTCAAGAAGAACTAGAAACCTATGAAAGGATGAATGATGACCTCAGGAATAAGCCCTAAATTTCATATATTATTTATGTGGATCCTAACTCATAATCTAACAAATCTACAATGGTTTCCAAGCCAAGGAAGGCCTTTGTTTCAAGATCAATAACTCTCCAATATGCCACAAGTCTTTGAACTAGTATGAAGGTTATCTCAAAGAGTTTCATAAATAAAGGTCGAGTAATTTTAGAGGGGCCTATATTTTCTCAACTTAATATCTTGATCTTAGAGTTTATGATTGAAGAGAAAGTCTTCTAAAGGACCCAAAGTCATTCTGATGTTAACTTAAAAGGGTCTATGTTCTATACATTAATGAAGGACGAAATACGTTGCAGGGAGCTGACCTAATTGATTTGAGAACCAACTTGGATGATATTAGACCAAAAGGCTATAGATTTGTGTTAAAAAAAAAAATGTGAAGTTTTCCATTGATGAGGTATGTTTTGTCGTATAAGTTTTTTCGAGACCATGTATGTGTCTAGCACAACTTGTGTGAATAATAGGAGTAAAAGATTCACAAATACAATATTGTATCAAAGAATTCTTTGAAGGATAGATATGATCATTGATGAATAATCTTCAAGGAAATATGTTATTCTGATGTTCAAGAAGTAATGACAATGCATCTTGAAGTTGTGGCTCAAAATAAGACATCATTACATAGGAAAAATACTTTACCTTTAGATTGAAGAGCTCCTCTTTGGAGATGTTGCATTACATGTCTCTTGAAACTCAAATCTGACTGAATAAATCCTGAAGATGTTGAAATATATCTTAAGAATCATGATGATGTTTTAGAAACAAAGCGATTTTAGGAAGGTTATTGGAATGCTCAAAATATTAAGTAAGTCTAAGATGTCAAATTCTTAGAATGAAGAAGTTTGGAAAGTAGCACTACAGAATATGAACATGATCTACTTAAGGTCACACAATTGGCCAAAATATCTTGAGTACATAAGGATAGATCAAGTCCCTCTTCAAAAATTAGAAGCTCAAGGTCCTTCTTGATGAAGTCATTTGCACACGTAGCACTCTTATAGGAATGAATGAATATGTGGTTGCAAGAATGATGAAGTGGAGTTATTTGGACCAAGGATAATTAGTGGACAAAACATCCTTAATGAATTAATGATAATGATGAGTTTATAATCACTCTAGGGTTTTGGTATTTAATTGAAAATATAGGTTTTGCAAACCATAGCATGCAAAAGGATTTAACAAGAAAAAATTTAGGGTTTATGAATAAAACCCTAGGATTGTACATTTTAATTGAAAGAAGAAACCCTAGCCCTTGCAAGGAAGAAATGGCATCACGATGATCACATGGATAAGGTGAAATAGGGATGCAAGGAGTCTAAATATTTAGAGGGAGTTGATATTCTTCTCAAAACATGAGTACTTTTATATCTCCTTTTATTATTGTTATTGTTGTTAATATTAGATAGTCTTTTATTTTTGAAATTATTTTCTTGATTGTAATTGTAATTGTTGTTCCATGGCCTCTTAATGAGGATTGCAGATACATAATGAAGGCTACCAAGGCTTTGGAAGTATATAAAAGAACATAGAAAATTTATGGCAAAGAGACTCTCTATGATGAGAGATATTGTACTAGATGAATTATGCACTTAGAGGGAGAAAAATGCCTTGATCTATGTCAATAAGTTAATGGTGACTTCCAAGACAAAGCATGATTGGATGGAAAGGAATTCAAAAATGAAAGATTACCTCAGTATGAAGGAACATCCTGTCAAATACACTTCTATTGAAATTTATTATCTTTTAGACTTCTATAGAGATCTTATCTCTCGATGAAAGAAGTGTACATAAGAACTACCTCAAGCAAGCCTTAGGGGACTTTTGAGGTCTAAAATGGGCCTCCTAAAAAAATGTAAAACCAAAATAAACTTTATAAGAACCAAAAGGATTGAAGATGATAATTTCAACAATGGTGGATGATTGATCATTTTTGGAGTAAAAAAGTAAAAAGATTAAAAAATAATAAAATAATAAAACTACTTTCTCAACTCGTATTTTCAACTTAACTCCCTAATCTTTTACTCAAATTTCAAGCAGGAGTACTCGTTGGATGCAAAATTTAACTCCTCATCCAAGAAGTACCCATATTGCATACTTTTGATGGACCCTATTACATGAAAAGTGAGAAATACATTAAAAAATGTGATTGCAATAATGTTTTTCATGTATTTCTCAATTTTTGTGTAGTAGGGTCCATCGAAATTATGTAACATGGGTACTCCTTGGATGAGGAATCAAAATTTTCATCCAAATAGTGATTCCACTCAAAATTTGGGTAAACCCATAGGGAGATAAGTTGAAAATACGAATTGAAAAAATAGTTTTTTCTTTTTTCCCTCTAAAATTTGATGATGTGATTTAATCTTATTTTATTATTTCCACTATTATTTTATAATTTCCTTAGGAGGCCCATTTTAGACCTAAAAATTCCCCTAATGTGAGGTACATGAAGAAATCCTACACTTGTAAGCAAAAAGAATGTTTTGTACAAACTCCTCATATTTGATACAGTTAGATTGATGGATGAAGGCTGATCATATATGATTTGTTTTCTGACGAAAGTAGAAGGGATCATGTGTCAAAGGAAGTTATTTTGATCAAAATATTTGCTCTAAAGGAATAATTCAAGGCTTCTCTATCCCTTGTTTTAGCTTCAAAGGGATTTGACCTCATGATCCAAGTTGAAATATCTTGACTAAATAGATGATGGCATCAATGAGAAAGGGAGAAAATCAGGATTGCCATGATAGGATTTGACAAAGAACACCCAATTAAGGTAGCTTGAAAGTAGCCAAGAAAATTAGTCTATGATTGAGCCAAGGCATATAGCTCAAAAAATGTTGAAATACTAGCATGGCACAATTGGTAATGGAATAGTTAGTTTTTTAGAAGTTGTAAGGATTCACAAATTCAAAATTAGGAAAGAAGTGTTGAAGATAGAATAAGTTTGTATATCACTTTTGACTGAGCTCTGATCTTATGGATAAGCATGAAGTATACATCTATTGCACTTAGAGGCTAAGTATGTTGCAACTTAGAAGCTAAGCTCCAACCTCATGGGTGAGTAAGAAGCAAACATATGTTGCACTCAAAGGTAGAGTATGTTACATCCTGAAAGGCGAATTATGAAGCAGCATGATTGTGGCTTGTAGGACTGGTTGATCAGGTGTAGCTAGAAACATGATGACAAGTAAGGACACCTTGAGATATATTACTAATACCTGATATAGGAAGAGATCAGTGAGGCTTGAGTACATCTCCACTAACTAGAAGACAACTGATATTTTGATATTGAAGTTGTTGTCCAAAGAGAAGTTCATGTACTTCATAGACAAGTTGAGGATTGTCGATATTACCCCTCTCGTTGAGAGGGAGTGCTGATTTGATACCAGCATGGATGGACATTCTCCCCATAGGGAAAATGGTCTGAGAGGCCTAGAGTGCTCACCATATAGGATTGAGTGAGTGTATATCGATGAGGAGATTTGATTACTCACCATGAAAGGTTGAGTAAGTTTCAGACCCAATCACACACCAAGGATGGGTGTACTAAGGTCTTTCGACATATGGACCTGATCACGCACCAGGGAAAAGTGTACTGAGGTATTTCAACATTTGGATCATATCACACACTAGGGGAGGGTGTAGTGAGGTCTTTTGACATTTGGACCCTATCACACACCAAGGAAGGATGTAGTGAGGTTTTTCAACATTTGGACCTGATCGCACAATAGGGAAGGGTGTAGTGAGGTATTTCAACATATAGATTTGATCACTCACCAAGGAAGGGTGGAGTGAGGTACCTTCGGCATCTAGACCCGATCGCCAACCAAGGAAGGGTTAATTGAGGTCTTGGACCAAAGTGTTCACTATGAAGGGTGAGTTACTGCTTGCTAGTTGATTTAATATCTCAGTATTTTGGCTTAGTGAGAGGCTTTGGGATTTGAGCACCAATCACTCTAGAGGAGTGAGTCCTGATATGTTGATTTATTGAAGTCTCAACCCCACACCCCCCACCCCCCTATAATTTTTTACAAAAGATATGGGGATTCTCTATGTAAATTTTGGTCATATCACTTATTTCATGCTTTGACTTTGTTAATTTTGCATGATTTTTATTTTTCTCAATTCTACTTTGATCAATTCATTGTGTCCGGTTTCTCACCATCTTCCCAATGACTCTAATTTTGTTGAGTTTATATTTATGGATTGAAAATGACGCTTTTTCAAAGTTTGAGTGATTTTCACCACTTGAGCTTGAATTGTTAATTAATTTAACTAATTAAGTTAATTAATTTGTAAATATTATTATGTAATTAATTTGCTTAATCAACTTAGATTAAATTTAATAATTTGTAAATATTTTACTAATCTAGATTAATTAAATTAATTGTAATTAATTGTAATTAAATTTATAGATATTAAAATTTGATTATTTAATTAATTATTCTTAATTATTATTTTTTTTTAACTAATCTACAAAATCACCTCAACTTATACAGTATTGTAAACACATAATATAAAAACTATATTTAAATTTTTTTTAAATACAATATAATATATATTATAAAATATATAAATAAAATTACGTGGAGCATATTCCACCCGGATACTTTTTTCCCTGGGGTGTTATTTTGTTTCACTTCATTCCTCCCATGCTTTTATCACTAGGATCATTCATATCTTACGTTGTGGGAGGCTCTACAGGGTTTATTCCACCTCTATCTCAATTTGGAAAGGGCTTTTATATTTTAATTGTTTATCGGAAGGAAGACCTACTTTACATGAGCCTGAGCTCTTTCGTTTCCTCCCCAACTTCCTCATATCCATATGTATACAAATATTTGGTATGTATTTTTTAGTTAGAATGCGAGGTCTTTAAAGACAACAAAGAAAGTTATGTAAATATTCTGGCAGCTAGCTCTTCGTATAATTTATTCAGTGAGAAGTTTGTCGAGAAATTGAGAACATTTATTGTGTGGTTTCACATAAAAAAAGGTTGAATACAAAAATCAAATGGCAAAGAAATCTACCTCATAAGTTATCTTTAGCCTTGTAGATGATAAAATATTCTTTGTTTTTTTCCTTCTTTCTACATATATGATGGAGATGGGCGGCTCCACCCTCCATGTGGCTCCCTCCTCAGACATTTTCATGAAATTAATTCTGAACTCATTCCTTTTCTTTTTGTTGTTTAACCTGATTGATTTTGTATATAATTTCTTTATATAAATAAATTTGATTTTCTTAGTTTTTTTTTGTTTAAATATTAATTGGATTTATTTAAAATCAAATTTTATGATTTTATTATAATATTTAAATTTATTTTTAATAAAAAATTTAACATTAATAAAACTTTAATAAATTTCTCATATTTTTGCAATTAATTGTGTATTTTCTAGCGCTTTAACAATTTTGACACTCGGACTTTGGAAGGCTTTATCTTGAGTTTTACTCAACCAAATGAGACCCAAGATGGTTTGTTGGAAAGATAAAATCATGGAGAATATTTTGAGAGTAGTTGCATGACCATATTTTATCATTAAATATTCCTAAAATTTAGCATAATTAGAGGCTACAAAATTTTAACAAAAAATCAATTTGGAATCTATCTTGAAGCATTTTCATTTGCCAAAAAATTTGTGTTGTTGCAAATTGGTCCGAATAAAACCTTCTTGGGCCAAAGAGGTTTCAAAAAATATATGATAAAAATAAAGAATCAAATTTATTGATCAAACTGGGTAGCTCTCAGGACAAAGACTACCTCTGGTAGAACGCTCTACACTCATTCACACAAAGGCCTGTTACATATAAACTAGCACATAAAATAGGTGGTTTGAACCACTCCCTAAATAATAGGACCTTAGACCTAATCAGAGGGTCTCAATCCTATCCTACAACAACGAACAACTAAATCTAGGAAAATACTAACTTTCTCCATTAATTCTAACACTCCCCCTTAATGGAGAAAGGGTGCTTGGAAAAATAGCATACGCATGCTGGTCTAGTCTTAGCTAGGCTTACAATAGTTCATAAAAAACTTGGTAACTGAGCTTTTATTTTTTTCTTCTTGCTTGAAAGTCCATGCTTGTTCATTCGTCGGTGAAGTTTCATCTTCACTTTTCTTGCCATAAGGTAGTGATGGAGCTTCTCCTCCTTTTTATGTTTTCTACCTGAAAGGCAAAATGCTTGAACCCTTATCCTCCTCTTTCTTGATCTCGATTGTAGGCTAACATTCAATGTTGCATGTTCTTGGGACTTTTCAATCGTTTCTTCTTGAATGCCAATATTTTCACACTTAAAAACAATGTTAGATTCATATTGGTTCTTGTCTTCCTTCTCCTTCAAGAGAGATTTCATTTCTCCATCTCTCTCTGCTGACATAGTTTGTTGATTCATGCCTTCAACCTCTTTACTCCATTTTGTTGCTGCAAACATGTTTTCCTGCATTTGATTTATATATGGAGATAGGTTTTTCTTCTCACTGAACAACAACTCATCAATAAGATGCTTTTCATGCATCAAATTGATCCACTTGTCATGAGATACACAGATCTCATCAAGTTTGACTTCATAGGTCTCTGCATCAGGGAAGCTTTCTTAATAAAAAGTTTCAGATTCTACAATAATGTTTGTTTCTTCCTCATCACATGTTTTAATGTCAATTACAGGCACAAATTCACCACCCATCATTGCATCTTCAATGTTGATATGTTTAGTTTCACAATCAGTTATAGGATTGAAACATAATCATCATTTTCAAGAACAATACCTTCATCATCTTTGCCCTCATTCAAACTGTACTTAATTTCTAAAATATCCCACAAAACTTTTGAATTTTGAATCTTATCATATTCATGTAGTATGTTGAACATGATGTTTTCATCTAATGTAGATGTTATAAGACATAATGTTGATGCATCTCCACTATCATGTTTTAAATTGATAGCATCTTCAACATAATTCAATAAATTTGCTTTCCATAATGTTGTTTTCATTTTAGTTTCCCAGATTTCATAATTCATACCTGAAAAAGAGGGTAGATTTGGCATTAACATCTTAACAATTTCATTAAATTCTAGATCTGCATCATGATCCTTGACTTGATTAGCTATAAGCCCATCAGCATCAACTGGAAACTCTTCACCAAATCTAGTAAAACAATATATTGCATCTGTCCCTTGATGCTTTCTCTTTAGTTTTCTTCGAGACTCTTTCAGTCTCCTGTGTTGACCCATTTCTCCTTCTATTTTCTCCCTTGCATCGAGTGCGCAAGAACACTTTGATCAGGAACAATTCGCTACCCACTGCACTACTAATTTATGTAGCCACAGATACTATAGAACTTCAAAATGGATGAAGTCAAGCAATACAACAAGTTTGTAGCTCTAGCTCAAACAAAATCCCAACCTTTTCTTTAACAAAATGAAAGTTATTGCAAACAATAGAGGTTGGTTTGTTATCATATCCAAATCTAGATCCTTTCCCTCTCAACCCAATCTTTTTTTATAAAGTGAAACATCCACAGTAATTGCTTCCACTGACAAGATTTTTAAAAAATACAACCTAATCCCACTGGGAAAAAAATAAATCATGTTGGTTGACGTTGCCGGTTCTTCTTCCAAATAATGTAGCACTTCTCCAGGTGCATTATAAAACAACATGAGAGATGAGGAGAGGGTCTCATCTCAAGGGGAACCCACTCACTCAAACAAGATGGCAGACACCACCACTAACAGAAGTGCTTCTATAATGAATGGGGATTTTGGTGTTAGACCAAGAGCTTCATCGTGCACCGAGTCCTAACAAGAGGGGGGGAAGGGAGGTGGGGGGTCTCTGGTTTCAACGCATGAGCTTCACTACACAGAGAACATGGCGCTATCGCTGATTTTGAACAAATCAACACATGTTGGAGGAGATGTCACATCTGTAGATCACCTCTCCTTCACCACTCGGACAACTCAAAAATTACACAGTTGATTTATTATTGCTTGTATATGGAGATAATCATAGTCGTTGAATGAAAGGGGTGGATGAGGATTTACCATGCTTGGAACACGAGCCCCAAGGCTCCACAACATTTAACAATACTACGACCCTTCTACTACGCAACTTCCCTTGCAGAATGAGCTCTCCATGATTAGTTGCTCTTAATTTAAATGCCAACAAAAGGCTAGGCCAAGAGTGCAAAACTCTGCCTCCCACACGAAGGCATCGCCACGTGCACAGACTGATCCTCCACAACTGCATCCAAACACACTGTGTAGGGAAAGTAAACTGCAGGAGGTCAACAGATCAACATGTGTCCACCACTCATCCACTCTCCTCAGCTTCCACTACACCACGACTCCATGCCATAGGGACAGGCTCCACTTAGCCACCCAGATTCAGGTGCAATGTCACAACCATGATCCACTTTTTCTCTGCTCAATCTGGCATCCACGGGGTCCACTTAGATCTGTTTTGTTCTCTTAGTTGAAAAATCTCAGTGGATTTTAAGAAAACTCGGTGTCCTCTCCCACGCCATAGATCTCACCAGGATTCAAACAAATCATCCGCGGATGTTGTGACCACGAGATTCACTTCCTCACAAACAATGCTCAATCTAGTAGCCAACCTTGTTGTGCTCCATAGCCACGACCTCCTCTAATTAAATTAAACATGCAAAATTAGCATCACGACCTCAGCAGCAACAGATCTCATAGTTCACGCCACCAAGTCAATTGATACCTCTAACAAATCTGTCTCACCGGATCATGCATAGCAAATCAAATCTGGAAACCTGGAATTGGTCAGGAACAGTAGGCTTCTCCAGCATCCAATCAGCAGCCCACACGCAAATCTCTAGACAACACCCTGCTCAACCCTCTTATGTAGCGTTGACTTCCCCACGCACTTCATGCAAACCACCACTCAGGCATATAGGCACATTCTTAGCCCTGAAGCTATGATACCATGATAAAAATAAATAATCAAATTTATTGATCAAACTGGGCATCTCTCAGGGGAGATACTGCACCTGAGACCGTCTCTGGCAGAACGCTCTACACGCATTCACACAAAGGCCTGTTAAACATAAACTAGCACATAAACAGGGTGGTTTGAACCACTCCCTAAATAATAAGATCCTAGACCTAATCATAGGGTGTCAATCCTATCCTACAACAACAAACAACCAAATCTAGGAAAAGATTAACTTTCTCCATTAATTCTAACAAGATGATTAGGAAGCACACATTTTATTTTATTTTATTGATTTAATTAGAATTTAGTTTGTGAGTTTGTTTTCCCATTTTCAAATTTTCAATTTTAATGCGCAAATTTGATTGGTTTTTAATTGATTTTTCAGAGAGTTTGTTGCAAGGAGATGAAGAAAATAGATTTGGATCAATAGGATTGAACCAACAAAAGATCAAATGAGGATTTGCAGCTCCAAATTTGATGGATCAAATTGTTTGCAACAACTCTCTTTTTTGACATTTTTTTTAAATTATAAATTATTGTTTTTAAAATGAGGAAGGGGTTCCTCTTGGCTGCAAGGTAGAGAGTTTCAGCACTTTTGCAAATAGTATTTTAGATGTAGGTTAAGGAGACTACTCAGATTTGAGTGTTTGGGGATTTGCTTTTCAAGATCTAGTCTTTGTTTTTGAGATAGAGTTTGCATTATTGCAACTCTTTTCTCTAATGACAGAGCTTGTGATATTGGAAGGAATGATGGAGATCTATATGTAAAACAGAGAAAAACAAATCAGCCTTTACTAATTTGTATTCAAATACTTTTATTTGTCAATGCAAAATTTATTCTTTTAATGGCAGATTTGTCTCATATTTTTCACTTTTGTTTGATATGAAAATGATTTTCTTCTAAATTAGCTATCTGATCTAATGATTTTATAGATATGACATTTATTTCCATTTTTCTCATGTGCTTTAATCAAATTTTTTAATAACTATTTGCTTAGAATTTTTCCATAATAAACTGATTAAAATGTCATTGAGTTGTACGGACTATTTCTGCATTTTAATGGCTTATATTTCATGGTTTTAAATATCTAAACTAGAGCACGCATGACAATTAAAGTATCAATTTTTAGAACTTTTTTAGCAATTCGATATTAATCATGCAATGAATGTTAAATCCTCATTCTTTTAAATTAATTTTCTTTTGATTTAGATTAGATCTATATCTGGTTCTAATCAAGATAAGATAGAATAGAATTCCTTTATGTTGTTTGTATCATAGACTAATTTTTCATTTAGAATTTATTCATTGCATTCTTAGAAGTCTCCTTATGCGGGAGCAACCTTAAGTGTGGCTTAACTAAGCCCTTAATTCATCTTAAAAATTGCTTCGTTGCAACCATGTAGCAAGAGGTAGGTTCGATTTCCTCTTCTTGTTGATAGTTAATTATAGACATCACCAACAAACAAGGATAGTGAGGGGGTAATTGGACTCAATAGAACCAATTGGAACCACCTATTCAAATGGATAAAAGCTTAGTTGGGGCTTTGACTGAGTGGTCTTGCTAAATGTTGATGAGGTCATTTTTGGCCATCAACATGATGATAATCCATTATCATTATGTTCTTAAGATGATAAACACGTATTGAGCATGCAAGTGAGTTATTGAAACCAAAGCAGTATAAATTATGTGGTGTCACTATCAAATATAGCATATCTTAAATTCTCTACTTCATGGCAACTTTCAATATAAGTATTATAAGCAAGTATTTTGAGATTAATGATTTAACCAGTAATTACTCAATGATTGTCACACAGGTGAGGACTAGATGTGTAGTGACTTACCCTTCTTTCTAGTAATGACAACATCTTTATTAACAACACTACTTTCAAAAAACTGCTTCATGTTCGAATATGCATCTAATTTTTTTTTATGATTATATCATGAATCACACTAAAAAGTTTCATCAAATAAATGTTGAGGTCAACAATGGGCCTGAAAACAAAAAAATGTGCTATCAACATCAATGCTAAGAGAACCAATAGGATTCAAGATGATGATGTCAACCATAAGGGGGAATATTTTTGGAGGAAAAGGAAACCTATAAGGAAATGTGTTGAAATTACAATTAAAAAAATTGTTCTCTCTTTCACTTTGAAAAATAATCTCAGTATTGTATTGTATTTTATTTATTCATTTATGTGTGGCTCATGGTCTCTGGAAATTAGTGATCGTTGTGTCCACATAATATGTATACCACGTAGATCCACCCAAAGGGATCACTTCCTGTTGGCTCAACCACAAAGCCTGAGCCCAAGAGTGTCAAGAGAATTGAACAAATGACCTCGCAATAGCAAAGGTGCTTTAATGACGGGGAATCATCAACTGAACTAGCCCTTGGGGTAATCTCAATATTGTATTATTTTCCTTAGGATGCACATTTTAAACCTCAAAATATTTCTAATTAGAATTTTGATTTAACGAATGGATTGTGAAAGATATAGGTCGTGAATATAATATATCTACTTTAGGTATGTGATGAAACAAAGAAGATGCACAAACTCAGCAAGCCAAATTCATTTTAAAAACTAGTAGAGGTTACCCAAATTCATTTAAAAAACTAGTAGAGGTTCTTCTTCAACCTTAATGATTTATCCATGAGAAAATAGAAAAAAGGAAAAACAACTTTAACTGAGATGAATCAACTTTAATAAATAAATATTATTAAATATTAAAGTTACGTCAATTTTTTATTAATTAAATCAAATAAAATAGTTAAGCGAGATAATAATTTTTTACACGAAAATAATAAATATATAATTAAATCAATAATTAATAAAATTAAATAATTAAATTTATATCTCATCAAATTTAATTATTTAATTAAATCAAAGCAATAAATCAATAAACATATTAAAATAATAATAATAATAATATTAATAAATTATATAGAATATATATATATATCTATATATATATATATATATATATATATATATATATATATATATATATAAAATATATATATATATATATATATAATATATATATATATATATGAGAGGATGCACAACTCATAAAGTTGGAAGAAGAGATACATGCCCTCCAAGATGACCGGAACTTGGCCTTTGGAACCATGGGGGACAAAACTCGGCTGATGGATCTAGAAAATCAGAAGCACAAAATCTTGAAATCCAGAGAGGAGTCCTTGAGACTTAGAAGCAGGGTTGTCTGGCTTAAAGCCGGGGATGAGAACTCCAAATTTTTCCACAATTTCGCGAAGGGAAGAAGGCTAGCAAACACTATTTGGAATCTACCTATGACAAACGGAGGGGTGGCTGACACGTTCAACAAGCTCTCCCTGCTAGGCACCTCACATTTCAGACATTTGTACAAGAATCCAGCGGGCACAAATTTGACGGAAATCATCAATGTGGCCTCACATTTCCCCAGATTTGTTTATGAAGATGACATCGATCCTCTCATGGAACCGGTCACTATGGAAGAATTGGAGGGCACCATAAAATGGTTTCAGAAGGAGAAAAGTCCAGGTCCTGATGGATGGACGATAGAGTTCTACTCGGCCTTTCTAGAGTTCCTTGGAGAGGACATCCTGAGAGTGGTGGAGGAAAGCAGAACGTCGGGACAACTCTATGATGCAATAAACACAACTTTTATTGCTCTCATTCCAAAAACTGACTCCCCCTCATCATTTGACGATTACAGGCCTATTTCATTATGCAATGTTCTTTACAAAATCATCTCTAAAATCATTGCTAATCGGATTCGGCCCATTCTATCCAAGCATATCGGGCCCCAACAGTTTGCCTTTCTGGAAGACAGACAAATCCACGAAGCCATTGGATCTGCACAGGAAGCTATCCACTCCATTTGGACAAAAAGGCTCAAGTGCACCCTTCTCAAGATTGACCTCTCCAAGGCTTTTGACCGAGTAAGCTGGCTCTATATCAAAATGATCCTCATCCACATAGGCTTCCCTATCCACTTCATCAATTGGATAATGGCATGCATCACATCCCCCTCTTTCAGCATCCTTATCAATGGCGCGGCTTCCCATTTCTTCCACTCAGAAAGAGGCCTTCGGCAGGGATGCCCTCTATCTCCCCTACTCTTCCTTTTGGTGATGGAAGCTCTGAGTCGCCTCATCAGCTCGGCCAAAAGAGCAGGAACACTTAGAGGATTGAAGATCATAGACGAGTGCTTTATCACACACCTCCTTTTCGTTGATGATGTGCTGATCATGCTTGATGGAAGTATACAGGACACCACCTCATTCAATCGAATCCTCAAGCTCTTTGCACATGCTACTGGAATGGAAGTTAACCGGGCAAAATCCACCATCACTATGGTTGGTACAACTGTACAAGAATCATTCTCAGCATGCCAGGTATTCCCATACACCAACCATCCCTTGGATAGAGGGCTTAAATACCTGGGGTACTGGCTCAAACCTACCTCACAAAAGATTGCAGATTGGGTATGGTTGGTTGCTAAAATCGAGAAGAGGATCACTTGCTGGAGTTTTCGATATCTATCAAGAGCTGGCAGACTGACACTGATAAAATCTGTGCTGGAGGCTACCCCGGTTTTTTGGATGGCACTGGCTTGGATTCCGCGTAACATTTTAACAAAGATCCAGAAACTATGTAACAGATATCTCTGGGCGGGTAATAAGGATAAACGCACTTTTGCGTGGATCAGGTGGAACTCTATTGCACTCCCAAAAAAGTGGGGGGGATGGGGATTAAAGGACCTTCCCACTTTTGCTCAGGCCATGGCTGCAAAGATGGGTTGGGCACTGATGACAACTCACAGTCTTTGGACCTCCATTGTCTTCCACAAATACATTTGGCCCAGAAACATACTGGACTGGCTCAGAATGCCATCTTGGAACAAGGTGGGTATATCAACAATTTGGAAAGCTGTGTTACACGCCCTGCCTCTCATCAGGAATAACATCGTATGGAGGATTAACAGTGGTAACAGTGCTCGTGTGGGCCTTGATCCGTGGAATGGTAGCGGGGGTCGTCACATTCTACCACGGGACCTGATTGAATGCCTATCTGCTCAACATATCACAGTACTCGCACAGGTCGCGGACAGAGATCGCTCGGACTTGTTTCATCAGGCCTGGAAGACGGCAAACCAACTCCATCTCCCTGCTAGATGGCACTTGATCTGGCGCGATTACTGTGCAGCGCTATCAGAATCACATATCAGGATAACAGAGGGACCGGATGAATTGATCTGGTTCCTAGCTGACAGTGGAAAATACACACCAAGGGGTGGTTATGCGCAGCTTAACATACAGAAAAAGCCCGAGATCCTTGAAAATTGGTGGAGGCAGATCTGGAAGCTTGCTGCATCTCCCAGATCAAAGCTGTTTACCTGGTGTGTTCTTAGAAACAAAGTGCCCACGGGTGATTTCCTGATGAATCGAGCCATACAGGGACCGTCGCGATGCATACTCTGCAAAATGGATTCGGAATCCACCGCTCATTTATTTCTGCACTGTACTGTGTTACGACAGATATGGACAAACCTAAAACCCTTCATCCCATTCGATGGGGACTGGGGTGGTCCCGACCCTATCAGCGCTTGGATAAATTGGACAACGCGTCACAAGGGCACGAAGCTGATCAACCTTCCTATTATCATACTCTGGACTGTGTGGAAAGTTCGGAACAGTTGGACTTTTGATGAGAAAGCCCCTCAATGGCCCCTCATTGAAGCTGGAATCATCACAGCTTACAGGGAGCTCCCTGATCCGGCTCCCCCAAAATTACGCCATCCAAATCCACCACCCAATATCGATCTCTCCACCCCTTGGGCATATTTCGATGGAGCTGCAAATGCTCAGAGCTGTGGGGGTGGCATCATACTGCACCACAACTTAACTCATTCCTACCATATCAAAGCTGGTTTGGGCGCTGGCACTAACAATTATATAGAGCTCATATCATTGCACCATCTCTTGCACTTTGCACTATGTCATCATTACACAAGCATCAACATATTTGGGGACTCACAGATTGTTATTAACTGGTTCAATGAAACCACAAATTGTCACATGCACACACTCAGAGCTATCATGGATGAAGTGCATCGACTTAAAGAAGCTTTCACACATATCTCTGTTACTCACATCTACAGGGAGCATAATATGGACGCTGACAAATTGTCCAAGGAGGCCGCGATGATGGATCGTGGCATCTGGGAGATCACGGAAGTTTTGGGACAGCAAAAACAAAAGTTCTACCATCGGCCCTATATAGAACAGGGCTTCCCAACAGTGGGTCCACATCTCACATAATATACAGCAATAAGAACAACAGCATCCACAGAACACTGAAATTGCACAGTCATCACAGCAAATCCTCATAGATTTTGTTTTTTGATAGTTGCTGAAAATGCAACAACACATTTATAGACAATCGATGGAATGTATTAGAAGATTACAGAGAAAGATCGATGTAAATTTCGGAATATGTACAGATCCTACAGTGATCATAGAATATGTAAAACTGATACATATGTAATTCTTTTCATAATTAATGGAAGTTTTACGGATTTTCC
>APFE031046610.1:15825-47012 GCA_000404065.3 Pinus taeda
TATTATTATTATTAGGTCGGATGGGTTATATTGTGACTCCTTAGACTCCTATATATAGAAAGGAGGTTTTGTCATTTGTATCATCTAAGAATTGTTCATTTAAGTAATGTAAAGGAGGTTGCCCCCTCGAAGAGGCTGAATTCTAAGGCGTTGATCTATCTTTTCTATCTTTTCTTGAGCTGGTTTCATAACATCCCTTCATATGAAATCAACTATAAATAGGCTAGGTATCACTTCACTTAGGGATAACGAGCAGTGGTTCAAGAATCACAACTGTTTAAGCTTCACATGACATGGTATCCCTCATTTGGCATAACTCTCAGGTGGATCCTCTAATAGGTTATGTTCTCTATGGTTTATGGCTCGTGTTATGGAACGAATTGTATATCATTGTTTTCTTTGTAACAAATGCTCTCACCTACAGGACTTTGACATCTCTGACACAGGGATCTATCTCTCTCGCATATGGCTCTCTCTCTCTCTCTCTCTCTCTCTCTCACAGATGGTTACAAGATTATACTTCTTCGTATGAGGTTACAAGTATGCACTCATGCTTAGCTAGCAAATAGTCTCGCTCTTGGTTGGTTGATATAGTTGTGCATCATCACTAAAGATTGCTATTATATATAGAAGAAATGTATGAACAATCTCAGTATCCTCTTCAATACATCGTATGGCATCATCACTCTTTGTATACACCTATGGCATCGATGCTTGTATGGTATGGTCTTCTACTATATAGTATGATATCCATATGTATGGCATGCTCCTCTATGACATACTACGAACAATATATTAGTATGATACCTATTGTATGTCTCTCTACAATATCGTATGGCATCTTTGTGATGTAATTAATACACAATATGTATGGTATCTCTATAATTATATGAATGGCATCCTCTGCATTACATATTTGCATCATATTAGTTTACAGGTTTGGCATCGTATAAGTCAACGCATTGGTATGGTCTGGGCATCACACTGTTATGGCTACTCTATATTTGCAGTCTTTGACACTCTCAGTGTTGGCACCAGTCTTCGATACACTCAGCCTTGGCATCAATTTAATTCATAGTACAATCATCACATTGATATTGACTAGCATCAGAACTCTTAGTATGGTCTCAAATCTTTGTGGCCAGCTACCGTCTCGCTCTATGTCCCCACACTATGGTATATGCTAGTCTCAACTCAGTTTCTCATCATTGACATTAGATTCATATATGGCATTGTTGAAGTTTAGAGCAGAGATAACATTTACATGTTATAACCCTAATGCCAAGTATGGCAGGCTATTGATGATAGTATTATGTACCTACATTATCGATGAATCTTGTTCATAAACGAAGTTGTGAACAAGATACATATATGGCCCCAGGCAGCCTGTCGATATTTGTACTTTGTATCTCAACTAAACGATTGATGAAATCTAATAGAAGAAGAAGAGTTTTGGGTTTTCCCCCTTGTGGGGTTTTGCCCTGGTCTCCGATCAATCCTAGTGTCTCTATGTTTGTCTGCTTTTCTTTTGTTGTTCCTTGCACTGTTCTGCTGCATTACTGATGTTATTGTTCTTTCTACATAATTGCATATGATGAAATAATGTTATAATATTGTGGGGTGAATTCAATATGTAAATGATGTAATGCAATTATCAAAGCAAAGAACAATGAAGCCGTAAGGAAAATTAACAGGTTGAGCACATCATCCTTGGTAGGCTAAAATTTATCCTTGAAAGGTCAAGTGTATTATTTCTGAAGGACAGTATGAGCATCATTCCAAAGGATTCATAAAGCATATTTTTGTTCGCAAGCTGAGCACAAATTTTGAAGGCCATGCGCATATTCATGTTGAGGAGACAGAACACATGGTTTTATTGATATCAAGATTTTCGTTTCCCTGGAAGACGAATTGCATTATTTATTGGGAGGCCAAAATACTAAATGATGAACAAGGTCATGAGAATTTTAGAGGGGTCGAAGGCTTCATCTTATTTAGGCCAAGGACCTGAACTTGGAGAGAAAATCAAAGATCTGAATCTATCACATTTGGAGGCTGGTTGCCTCATTCCAGAGGCCACTTACTGTGCAAAATATCAGCATATTTCAGAGAACAAATTCTGGCATTTGGAGGGCCGAGTTAGTTGACACACTGGGAGGCCGAGTTTGATTTTATTGTGGAAGCTGAGAGCTTCTTTCTTGCAAAACGAGATCACTCTTACATGGGAAAAGATCCAGTAATTATTAAGGCTAAAGAACATTTTCATTGGAGGGTCGAGAACATTGTACAGAGAAGGCTGAGGTTAATTACCATTGGAGGTCGAGAGGCTCTCCATCTGACAGGCCAAATCACCATCTATTAACATCTTTACGAGTTGAGCAGAAAATTGTTCAAGGGACGAGTCAATTGCATTGTTGAATATTAAGGCCGGATTCATTCTCTTCTTGGAGGCCAAGATCATCATATATATTATTGCAAGGAGCTGAAGGAGGCTAATTTTGGAGGACAAATTCACTGTCTCTGGAGGAAACCAGGTTTTAGATCATAGTCATTAAGTGCTTAGTGTTTGGCAAAGACAGACATCATTTATGGATTGACCAAATTTCTAGGATATACATCATACTGAAAAGGCATAGTTTCTTGATCATAGTGGCTGAATTTATCAGTTAATTTAGAGTTGTGTTTCCTGTATAATTGTCATTATATTGGTAACTAAAATTCTAAAGATTATATTGTTATTCCTATTGCTTGAGTTACACCAGGTTCCTCAGATTCAGTGTGTTTATAATTTTTCTCCTACCAGTTAATAGAATTAATAATTGCCTCCAATATCTATTATTGTTGCAAGTATCTCTGTTCGGTCTGTGATATGTTTGACAAAAGTCATGTGCATCAACTGTAGGATAAAAGTCTTTAACAAAAAGATTGGAAATTATTGAAAAAAATTGCATATTTTTGCTCTGGTTTATTACAACTGCATTCGTAGCTGCAATTGAAAAGAATGTAGATCGCTTGTCAAAATAAGTTAAGAAATTAAAGGGAGAATTAGCCATTGACAGCAACAAAATGATCAACTTTGTGCAAAAAATCAAGTCTTGTCAGCTACAAACTCCCACAAGGAAGACCTACAATCAACAATCCTTAAGGAGGTTAGTATTGGAAAAATTCATAAAGTGGGTTTATGATGAAATCATGATGTTACACAAAGTAATAGCCCTATTGCCCGAGATGCAAAGAGACATAGAAGGGAGGAGCATTGATAAGATTGGCACTCTCAGGTGTAGGTCACATCCTAGATTGGAACATGAAGTATCTTGATGCAGCACTGGCCGAACTACCTAGGAAAGACAGATTAACTGTCGAGTTGGACAAGGTGGAAGTGAGAATGTTTGTGCAATCACAAGATAAGTTAGACAAAAGCACATCCACCACTGTGTTGGCTTATCAAAAGCTTCGTAGTGGGGAATCTCTCATTAAAGTGCATAAGATACCTTCTATTGGTGCACTGGGAGAAACAAGGCCAGAAGAGGAAGTTAAGTGACAGATTCAAGAGTTGATAGATTCTATGAAGCTAGTTGTTGTGGGAGGAGATTTGGAAGTCACGAAGGATGCAATCGCACAGTATGTTGTAGAGCCAACGAAGCTACATACTAAGCTTTCAATGTTTTTGAGTCATTTGCAAATAGAATTAAAGGCCTTTCTCCCTGATGCTTTGGAATGTCAAGTGAGATTTTATAATGAACTAGATGCCCATTATGCATCTTGTTCCATGAGAAAAATTTGTTTTCTTAATTTCCATTGTAAATTTGTAAATAAAAGCATTTTTGAAATTACAAGTATAATGTAGAAATGAAAAGTCAGGTGGAAGTTGAAGATTCATGAGGGAAGGTGAAGAGTCACCTCATCTTTTGTATAAACATACCCTCCTAGTTAGAGAAAATGGACCTTTAGTTTTTGATTTCATTTTGAGCACCTTGTTTTAGAGAGCTTATACATCCTTTTGAGAAAGCAAGTGATAGCTTAGCATCTCTAATTCTCCACTATTAGATTTCATGGATGCTTCTTTTAATGGTGCGCTATACATTTCTATAGAATATTGAAAAGCTCAATAAGCTAAGGCGACAATTTCATGCATGTATTGTTGAACATTGTGAGACTCATCTATTGGTGATTCGATGGTATGTGTTTGTATTTACATGTGCTACAGTTCATGAAATATTTCATTGATCACAACATGTATCTTATTTGAGATTGTATACTACTTACACTTTAATCGTCATTGTTGGTTGCAAACTAATTTTCCATTGATAAACAAATCATTCTTTATCCATGTATCTTAATTGAAGTATGCTAGCATCCTTCCTTTAAAGATCCATGTTATTTACTTTGGTTGTGGCAGTGTCTTTTGTATCTTACTCATATAGTATTTCATAAAGCTATTATAACTTGTATTTGTCCATAGTTATATCAATTTTCTCACATTCTGCCATTTTGTCCAAAACAAGTCTTGAAAAAACATGGTGCCAGCCATGCCCACATACTCGGGGGGACTCCTATTCCAAACAGTGTAAAGTCTAATTGAGACTTTGCACCAGAGATATCCGCTTACTGTTTGCAGAACATTTTGGCCCATCAACACAACACTAGACCAAAAGTTAATAAATCCAATATATAAACTCCTAATAAAAACTTGTGCTATAGAACAAAAAAATTGGAATGATATGTAAATTGCCACAGATATTCCACTAGATAGTTCATCAATATTGAGGTGTTGTACTCTTTGCATGTAATCTCAGTGGATGGTTTGGTCTGGCAAGATGACTAGGAATGAGCCTTGACAAGTCTAGTTAGGAACAATCAACTAGGGACAACAAGTCAATGGGATAGTCAAAGTCAATTCGATGGGAAGACAAGTTGATGACTGAGTTGGTACGTCAAGAGTCAAGTTGAGAGTAGCTACCCCAACCAAAGTTGATGAGTAGTTGAGTAACCAATGGAAGTGGATAATCAATTGGAATAGTGGAAGGGATCACAGTTTGGCATATGCATAGTCTACTGAGACTGATGATTGACTGGTGGTCAAAGGAAAAGCAACAATAGTCTAAATTGGTCAAAAACTATTATTATGAATCCTAAGATTCCCAGGATCTTAGCAAATGATCTTCAGCCACCTGTACTACATTGAGATGCTTCAAATAGGGTTTTTATGCTTATATAGAGCATGATGTAAGGCTGATGAAATATGATGAGATAATCACAATCAATAGAGATTGTGTGGTGTATGAATGCATTGGTCTTAGGTGTGGACCAAGGTTGGCATTCATTGTAACCTAGGATACCGGAAACGGCTGCCTGAAGGGCCAAAACGCCGTTTTACGTTTTGGATACGTATTCACCTCAGAAACAGCAAAAAAACGGCTTTAAAACGTTTTGGGTGATTTGGAAACGTTTCGTTTTTTTTCTAGCCGTTTTTCAGGCGTTTTCCTGAAAAAACCCTCCCGTTTAAAAAAAACCAATACGTTTCAGCAAATCGTGATACGTATTTTAAAAATTTCAAAACGTTTGGTAGCTGATAAATTGCCCGGCGGGAACAGATTTTTAGAATTTAGCATTTTAAGTTTTGAAGTTGTAACTTTTAAGGTTTTAACTTTACGGGCACGGTTTATGATTCATTCTACCCTAACCTAATTCCTAAACGACAAGAGCGCTGACTGCTGAGTGCTGAGTTCACTGCCGCTGCTGAGAGTTTCGCTGCCCATTGAAAGTCACTGTAACTGAACCTGCCGGCATCGTTGGACTTGGTACACAACTGATAATCTTTGTCTATTTTTATCTTTCGATTCATCTCTAGAGTCTAAACGCAATGATTTCTTGGCTTTTTACTGGAGAGAGAACCCTCGGGCCTCCAACTTCACTCTACATCTGCTCAAAATTCAAATGTGTTTCTATTTTGCTTGAACGTTGCACACCCCCAAACAGGGATCATACCTGCCTACTTACATAGTAGAATTTTCAGGCTATCTCATTACCTAGACAGCTTCATGCGGTTGTGTATGTAAGTTAAAACCCTAAAGAATTTTGGATAGCTGGTCATTTACCATATCCGTATTAACATTGTATTCTTCTGTTAATCTGCTCCACATAAGCCATTCTGTCACCACAAGTTGCAGTCCTCACTGCATTTTCTTGCCAATGGCATAACCTCAATTTTTCTTTCTTCCCCTTGCATTTTGCTTATTCATTGTACCATCTTTTATATTGTTTTCCCGCAATGTTTCTAACTGTAAATTTGTCTGTGGCTTGATTAATACCAACAGTAGATTCTGCTGTGGTTGGCATTCCACGTGTTTTCTAAGTTCTTGCTAAACTAATAATGTTGTTTCTTGGATCTGTCCTTGAAAGAAGCTGCTTATTTTCCTTTTTTACAATAGTTGTCTTGAAATTATTTTCATTCTGAACTTTCTTTGAAAGAACTCACTTTTCACTTTGTGAAAATCACTTATTTATTAGTGATAACCTGAAAATCCTTATTCCTGAATCCTAACTACTGCAAGAATCACAGTGCGTAAATTCTAGCTGTCACAAGATGTGTTCTTTAGCCCTTAACCTTGTTTCCATTGTTCATGATTTGTAAAATATGGACTTCCCAACATTGTAATTTGTAGGACCTACTGAAACAGGGATACATATCCACAACATTCCCACATTTTCACTAACGCAACATCAATGCCCTGCAATCTCTGGTGTGATGTTAGGTCACACTTTGGTGGCAGGACTAACTTTGAAAGGTGGCTGGAGTAAATTAAGTGCAATCGGTCATTCAGATGCAGGGATTTTAAAAGTCACTTGTATGTAATATTATACATATAAGACTTAAGTTTATAACTTTATGGATACAAGCGACTTTTAAAGTTTTAGCAGGCACCAGAATTTTGTTTAGCAATTCTAAGTCTGTGACCTATGCACTTCCTCGAATGCAGCATTGAAGCTTTTGAACCTCTCCTTCAGGGCAGTTTTAGAGACCCCACTAGAAAAACTTCCACCCACATGAAGACCTTCGTGATCAAGTAATGATAGTAGACTGCCAGTCATAGTTCATTTTGTACTTTCATAGTATGTAGTAATTAGTATGCATTATTAATTTTGGTAATGATGGTGTTTGTGTAACTTGTCATGTTGATAACTTGATGATATGTTGAAACTTGAAACTTGAATCATGAATGTTATAATAATCATTAATGATAGTAGACTGCCAGTCATAGTTCATTTTGTACTTTCATAGTATGTAGTAATTAGTATGCATTATTAATTTTGGTAATGATGGTGTTTGTGTAACTTGTCATGTTGATAACTTGATGATATGTTGAAACTTGAAACTTGAATTGATGATGATGAATCATGATAGATCATAGATGATAATCTAGATTCTGAAATATGAATGGTAATATGGAATTTTATATATATATATATATATATATATATATATATATATATATATATATATATATATATATATAATATATATATAGATATATAATATATATATATTATGTGCCATTTCCTGCCGTATTGTATCCAGATGTTTTGAAAATTTGCCGTATCCGTTTCAAACCCCATTCCCGTATCCGTTTTCTGGTAATTTATATTGTAACTAGATGTAATATTCAATCAAGAATATAAGAGAGGTGAAGCTCAAGGGTTGTTTAGTTTTCTTGGTTAAGGGTTTCCAAGGTAAAATCTGTGTCTTGTGTAATTCTTTGTTTTGAGCCAATATCTTCTAATGATTTTGTTCATATCATATTTGGTAGGTAAGATGTGGTCAGGTGCATCAAGGAATGCTGATCCATCATGATGCCAATAAATGCTAAGAGATCCAAGATCACAGCATACCAGCATTGAGAGTAGAGAGATTAAACAAAACATAGAAGGGAAAAACACTAGATTGGAAATCCAACCAAAGTACAATGTAAAGGGAAGCCATATTTATACTTTGATATGTCATGGGATATATAGGGCTTGTTAACAAAAGCATCAAAAAATGGTTCAAGGTGGAGTTCATAAGCATCTCCAATCAAGAACTCTCCACATCTAATTAGTACAAAATTTTCCAAGATATTTATAGTATAAGTATTCTAAAGGACATGCATGAACATATGACTGAAAACATCAATATGTCAAGTAGAATCCGCACTGCGAATTTCAGAGTAATATGCATTGATCTCTCTATATAAAAGAAAATGCTTGTATAATAACAAATGCCTGTTTGATAACAATCAGCTCTATTCATAACCATGTCAAAATGTAGAAAATCTAAAATTAAAGATTAGATGTCTACGAGAACATTAAGTAAAATATTATTAGTATACTCTGTTCACTCTATTTTCTTGGAGAACATTATACAGTAAACCAATAAGAGAGAATTATTCTCTGAAAAAGACTTCCAGAATGCTTCCCTGACATCATGAGAGCTTCTAGATCATTTTATTGGAGTTTTCAAGGGTAAGCTTGGACACCTCCAACATAAGTTGCCAGAACAGAAGGGAAGTCTTCTAGAATTGTAGCATTCCACAGATTTCTGGATAGAACAACAAAATCTGCCCATTTTCCAGGAGAAAGAGAGCCAATATCATTTTCCATGAAATTAGAAAAGGCGGCTGAAATTGTATAGCTGTACATGTAGAGAAAATATATCAGGCATGGCAAAAACAGTGCAAAAATTATCATGGTGCCAAGTGTACACTAAAAACCTGTAAAAGAAGTGGTACAACTCAAAACATTTGTGCCATAACATTTCAAACCACGGCCTTAATGTTTAAATTGGTTATAGAGCAACATTCAGTTTGCTTCCTTCACAAGAGGGTTTATTCCTCCTATCTCTGAGCAGCAAAAGTTCTCAAGATGAATGAGGAATCTAAACAGCCATAAAATTATGAGGTTAAAATTATGTTATTTTATGTGGGCATTAAGAATCTGAACAGCCATAAAATTACGAGGTCAAAATTACATTATTTTATGTGGGCAACTTTTATATAATAGACACTTTTTTAAGCTTCAAAAGATACTCTTTATAGACACTGTTATTTATTTTTATCGGAATAAGTTCATATAAGAATATTCTGATTAACAAGAAAGTGCTCTTTCAAAGAGGAAAAAATGTCACATTCAACATGTTGATTACAGACTGTTAATTTTTCAGTGTTCTATTCTGTTATAATCACTTAAACAATTTCATTCACTTTCATTCACCCCAGCAACTGTTAAGCATTTATAGATAAAACAGAAAACAGTGATGCACAATAGAAGATAGCCAAGCACAATAAGACATATTTTGGTCAAAAACCAGGGAAAAACCCCACAAGTGGGAAAACTGGGAATCAATTCTTCTTCTGTTAGTCAATTAATGTTCAACATGAGATACATAGTCCAAAATTCCAAATCATATATCCATAACCAGTCAAAGTCAATGCTTTGACTCTCTAAGTCAACCAATTCAAAATCAGTCAATTACGAGAGAGAAAGTCAAATCTGGTCACACATATCAGTCTGCAACAGAGGGCCGAAATTCAGCCTGTGGAGGTTTGGTCAGCCACAGTCAACAGCCTGCGATGTTTGGTCAAAGTCAATGGTCAATCTGCACAGAAAAGTTCAGTCAACCCAGCAAAATATTTGGCCTTCTCTCCTCAGACAGAATTAAGTCAAACAAGGTCAAATCCTGCTGCAACTTTCAGTCAAATTCCACACTCAAACCCTGTGGTCAAACCCTAGTGAAATCTGTGGTCAACCTCAGAAAAATGTGCCCAGAAAAGTTTGGCCAAACAGAGAATATTCCAGGAATATTCAGCCTCCCAAAACAGTCCAATCAGCTTGGTCAAACAGAGGCAAATAGCCCAAGTCAATGCTGGTCAACACAGCCCAAAACAAAAAGTCAACACTGGTCAGAATTCTCTTCTCATTTGCACATGTGGATGTCTCCCTGCAATTTTCAGATCAGATTGAACTTGTTTTGATGTGTGATGGATGTGCCAAATGAGGAGTCAACGAGGTCTATTTATATGTGACTTTGGAGGAAGAATTTCCACTGTGGGGCTGAATTGTCAAACTTGGTCAAGGGGCAAAACTTCAATTTTTCTCCATTGTTTGTAAATGAAAGTTCCAACCTTAGCTACCAGTTTTCAACACTCACTCTCAGCGAGGGAGGAATTTTAGGTTGCACCATAGTCTTGTTGTCACCTAAAATGTAGACCTAGATGTGGGAAAAGTTTTTAACCCTACAAGGTATAGTCTTTAAGGTGCAATGCTTAGAGAAGGGGCTGTCACCTATTCCCAACTCTCTCTGTTTCAGCTCTCTCCTAGGCAATGTTGCATGACAAGGTTAGTGTTAAAGAGTGCAACTAGGGGCTAATTCCAAGTGTTCCACGGGGACTCGCCCCCCCCCCCTAGGGGTCTTAGTTCCTCGCTCCCCCATGCTCCGAGGGGCTTGAGGACGAGTAGGGGACGTTTCCCCACGCTCCCAAAATGGAGGAAACTTAGGGGGACGTGCCAGGGAAACGTTTCCCTTCCCTGAGGGGGCATTTCCGAAAAGGGGCGGGGCGTGGGCGATGAGAGGGTCGAGAGGGGACGTGGGGGGACGAGGGGGGACGTGGCACACCTTTAATGCATTAAAAACCATTTTTAATTTTTAATTAAGTAAACGCTGAACTTAATCTTTAATTAAGAGTTAATTAACGTTTAGGGTGTTGGAAAATCGTTGTTTCATGTTATAAAACTGGCCCCTGAACGATGAACAACACACTCACAGCGGCACAGCCTTTGCAAGTTCGCTGAGCGCTCCACTCACAGTGTTGGATTTCATTGTTCGGATTCATCATTCCAGAACTCCTCCCTCCCTCTGGTCGAGCGCCCTACAAGCAGCAGCTGACAGCTCCCATCGAGCATCGTGCGAGCAGCCTGCGTGCGAGGAGCGGACTGTTACAGCGTAACAGGTTAGTAACAGTTCATTTCATGAGCTTTTGCCACTGCCGCCTGCGTAACTGCGTAAGAAGCAATGAAATGTTGTGCTTAAAATGTCTTATGATTGCTTTTATCTTTTGACTGGTTCCACTGTTGATGGGTGGACAGTTCACTTGAAACATTGGGCTTAAAAGTTAAAATCTCTTATGCAGTTATATCCAAAAGTCTCGTAGACAATATGTTCAGCTGTGGATATTTGCATACTAATATGATTGAAGATATCAGAACTAAATTCCAAATGGGAATTGCCATGAAATTAATGATTTTGTAATTCTTAAAGGTTACATAGTATTATTTAATAAACAGTGCCTGTATCATTATTGATTCAAGACAACTCATTTCTACGGAAAGGCAGGCCACTAAAAACTAAACATGCCTCGAGATATTTGAACTTTGGTACCCTGTCTTGCTATCTAACCATGTCTAACCACATCCCCGTTGATGCAGCTTTACACTTTACACTTGGCTATGGGCCACGCTTAGGTTTAAAATTTGGTAGTCAGCCTTTCACGTCATCCCAATTAGATCTAGCTTTAGTACCATTGTTGCTCTTCAGTTTTAGTTCGAACGAAAGTATAGCAGCCTCTGTGCAGGCGACTTCTTATTCAAATCTTTCCATGCACAGCGTTCTCTATTGAAACAGTTTTTTTAGAAAATACTTGAGGCAGGTGATTTTATTCAAAATTTTAAGACCCTATTCAACAGCCAATGTCGACGTGCATTCCATTTATCAAGTATGGTCGGGGACATTTTAAAGTTTATTTGATTGCCACAAATGACTTGGATTTTCTCTTGAAATAGCTTATGAGGTATTTTGATAGAAATTACAGAAAATTATTTTAATGGACCACGAATAAATTGGATTTCCTGGGAGGTTAATGTGTTTTAAATTTGATTGTATTAGGAATTGTATACAAAAGGTAAATTACCTAAAAAAAGTCAGTGAATTAATACAGTTTGTTGAAAGTGCAAGCTAGGAAAACCAAGACCTTGAGGCTTGAATCGGTTCAATATGGGCTCTCCCCGTTCATGGTGATAGTAGGTTTAGGAAAAGAGCCTACTGTCACATGTTCTGAAAAGTGGATCTGACTATTTTGTTTCCAGGAACCAATTAACCACAAGTATGGGTGAAAAATCCGACTTGTAAATACTAAAATCTTAAAAGACTGCCTCCTTGACTACCATGCGTTGTGTTGATGAGACCTGACTGAAATATAATATTGACAATTGTTGATATAATAAGACCTGATTAAAATACAGAATGACAAATGTTAATATTCCACCAGTCACCCAACTACTTTCCTATATGATTTCTCAAAATTCTGCTGACATCTAATCTTGATCCCATGAGAACTTAAAGTTAAAGGGTTCAAAATATACATTCGCTCAAAGAAAGAAACCAGCAGGATCTGTAAAATGGAAACTAACTAAGCAGTCTAACAACATGAAAAGAAGAAAGTAACTTCCACTTACGTGTCTATCATTTTTTGCATGAGATTGCCGATGGAAAAATCTATCACTATGGCACAAGGTTATGGCTGTCGCAATGGTTACCTGGGAACTGAATAAACAATAGACAGTCAGCCTATTACTATATAGCATATTAGGCCTATGGTGACTGGTCTTTACCTGTGGAAAAAGCATCCAGGTTCCGTTTAGTCCAAGTTCCAAAAATGATTTCTTTTTATTTTAGGCTTTTTCTCTAGGTTAGCAGTATCTAAAACAGAATTGTGAAGGTATATCAGACCTATATATCAGTTGAAAATCTACGGCCTGCCTAACTAATATGTCAAGAACTTAGAAGTCCAGTTTCTCAAAATCATTATACATAATCCACTATAGTTCTGAGTTCTCTCTATGTTTAAGTTTTCTTCTAAGAAGGGCAGTTTTCTCTTTGTTTAAGTTTTCTTCTAAGAAGGATTGTGTAAAATTGAAACTGTTTTTGTTTATAATTTTTGACTGTATTAAAATTTAATTTCTATTTTAATTTTTTTCTTGTGAATTAAAAAAAATCAGTGTTCAAAACTTGAAAACTTCAATGTGTGTGGCATGTGCTGTAGCTGAAATGTTTCTAATTTTTTGTGGGCATCACTTTGTTGGCAGCTATTAGTTACAACTATGAGTCAAAGTCAAACTTCTTCTGGGAACAGTGAGAACAGTGACAGTAGCTACCACAGTGAGCCACATGATGCACAAGAAGAAATTGAAAGCGGTCACAGGGGGCAAGATACCAGAATAGGCATGGTGTAGATTCTGGAGGCCTGCCAAGAGAGCTGGAAAAATTTGCAAAGGGGACATTTAATCCTTTAAAACCACTTCTAATTTATGCAACTAGACTGCCGAGAAAGAATCCAAAAGTTGGTGGTGGCTCACGTGATTGGGTCTGCAATATTTGTGGACATCACTTTGTTGGCAGCTATACCAGGGTGAAGCAACACATTTTGGCTATTACAGGTAAAGGAGTGAATATGTGTCCCTCAAAGAACCTGGATTCAGCTCTAAGAGAGCAACTTTGGAGGCTAGAAAGGGCAGCCATTGGAAAAGGATTGTTCTCTAGTAGACATATTGATCCATCTACAAATATTCCTCCATCCAATGCTTCATCAAAAAAGACAAAGGTTTCCACTGGTGCATCTCGTTCTTCTGTAATGGGTGGTACTGGCACAATGTCTGAGATGTACAACATTCTAGATCGAGATGACACAGATGATGCAATTGGCAAATTTATTTTTGCTAATGGGATTCCCTTCCATGTTGTTCATTCTCCTTATTACAAGTAAATGGTCCAAGCAATTGCAAAAATAGGGCCTTCATATGTACCACCCGGAGAACATAAACTACGAACAACAATTTTGGATAGACAAGTGTCCAAAATTAATGTGCAGAAAGAGAGAATGAGACAAACATGGTTGAGGTTTGGTTGCTCTATTGTTATGGATGGATGGACTGACATCCGAAAACGCCCACTAATCAACATCATAGTGACATCTCCAGAAGGTCCATTCTTTCTTAACGCTGTTGACTGTTCTGGAAAGCGCAAGGATGCATCTTTCCAATTTGAGATTCTTCGAGAAGCTATAGAGGATGTTGGGCCTGATAGTGTGGTGCAGGTTGTGACAGATGCAACAGCAGTTTGTAGATCAGCTGGGTTATTGATTCAAAACAGGTATCAACACATTTTTTGGACTCCTTGTTGTGTGCATGCACTCAATAATGCACTGAAGGACATTGGCAAGATTTAGTGGATATTAGACTTGGTGTCAGCGGCAAGAGATGTGCAGATTTTTATTTGCAACCACCACACCTCCTTGGCTATGTACAGGGCTCACACGAGGAAGGAATTCCTCAAGCCCACTGATACTAGATATGCTAGCTATTTTCTCTTATTGGAGAGGATGATAGAGGTACAAGCAACTCTACAATCCTTGGTTGTGAGTTCAGAGTGGGGAAGGTGGTCAGAATCAAAGACAGACACTGGGAAGAAGGTCAAGCTTCAGGTGTTGGACAATGATTGGTGGGAAGATTGTTCTTATTTGGTGTCATTCTTAGGCCTTATTGTGGAGGTCATTCATTACACTGATTCAGATGCTCCTAGTCTTGGAGAAATTTATGAGACCTTTGATAGCATGTTGGGTCGTGTGAAGGTAGCCATTCAGCAAAGGGAGCCCTCATTACAGTTCTATACTTCCCAAATTCGACCCATCATTTAGCGTAGGTGGGATCGCATGAACACACCTTTGCACATGGTAGCATATGCATTAAACCCAAAATGGTATGTTAAGAGACCTGGGAAGGTGCCTCCTATTGATGATCCAGAGGTAAAGAAAGGCTTCCTAGATGCAATTGCAAAGATGTACAGTGAGGAGGAGGGGTCAAAATTTCGAAGACAGTTTGTTTAGTTTGCATCTCTTAGTGGGCCCTTCAATACACGTGGTGCTCGGGCAGATCGCATAGATCTAGCTCAAGATGACCCGATTGGTTGGTGGAGGATGCATGGGGATAGTGCTCCAGAGCTCAAAGATCTAGCCATGCGTTTGTTGTCTTAGATTGCTAGTTCCTCTGCAGCAGAGAGGAATTGGTCCACATATAGCTTCATCCACTCTATCAAGAGGAACAAGCTTACCTCTAGAAGAGCGGAGAAGTTAGTTGTTGTGCATAGTGCCCTACGTCTTGAGCATAGGAAGACACCTGAGTATTTGAAGGGACCAACAACACGATGGGATGTTGATCCAAAGGATGATGCACAGGTAGATATGGAGAAGAGACTTGATGAGAGACAGATGGGGTTGGTTGGTGTGCCACTTAGCATATTTGAGAATGCTAGTGATTCAGATTGAGATGGTGATATGGTTGATCCTGATTTATTCATGCAGCAACTGGATGCAGAGACTAGCGGGGCATTACCTTGAGGCTTGAGCATTACCTTGGGGCATTACCTTGAGGCATATTTTGCATTATGCTTGTTTATCTTTTGATATGTTGATGTTCTCAGTTCTTATCATTTGTGTTATCAGTTATTCAGATTCTCACTCTATAAAATTTTGACTCTTGATGTATCAGACTTGACTTTAATCTTTTATAATTCTATAAAATTTGGACTCTTGATGTATGATGTATCAAGCTTTACTTTTATAATTTTATGTTAATATTGAATATTCGCTGTTCAATATTCAATGTTCATAGTAGGAAGTGGAACATCAATATCGTTTAAACTTTAAACTTTAATCATAATGTATGATCATTGATGTATGATTATAAATTAGAATTATAAATTTATTATTTTATATGATATTATAAATTTGGATAATGTCAAATGATATTCATATCAATGATCATGCTTTGCAGCTTTTCAAATCAAACCAAATTGTCATAGTGGACTCAATTAATAAATTCTATTTTATATTTATAAATTTTTAAGACCCTGACGCTCCCCCATGTTTCTTAAAAAATGGTAGGGAGCTTTTGCATAGGCCGCTCCTGCGCCCCCTCACTCCCTCGCCCTCTTGTCTCGGAACCTTGGTGGAACACTGCTAATTCCCCTTCCTAGAATCATGTTATGAATAAAATATATATGTTGAATTTTCTAAGTCTATCCATTAGAAAGTTATTCTATATTCTGCTGGTTTATTTCTCCTACTTGTTTAAATCCTAACAAGTTATTTAATATAGTGAAATATCGAAATAAACACAATACAGTCACAACATCTACAGATCATCAACTGAAAGAAAACAAGCACACAAGTGACACCGTTATTTTTGGACAAATGTCCTTAGTAAAACCCAATGCGGGAAAATCGGTGCAACTATTTTGAGGGTTATATTATTATGCAGTCTTTCTGAGTACAACTAGGTGCCTAACCGGCTCACCCGACAAAGAAAAATACACGGCAACAATACATCTATATTCGGAAACAGGTATTCAGAAAACTTGTCCCACGAAACCCTCTCTGGCACAACTAAAGCTCAGCACTGGCCTTTTTGGTGCTTTAGCCTCTCCACCAATTTTCATCGCTTGAGCACATCTGATGCTACCCCAAATCAACGCTCTCTCTTAGTGAGGATTGTGCTCTAGTAATACTCTAACTGAGCATCGCTTTGATTATATAGCACCGGTACTTGTGTTGATGCTAGGCCTCCCCGCCCAACACCCTTTGCACTGTTGCATCCTGTACTATTGCCCATGGCTCTGCCACTACCACTGCTGCACCCGTACAGCAGCTCCCTTTGCATCCGTGTTGTCGTTGGTCCTTTCTCCCAACATTGCATTTGCATTGCAACTCCCTCTCATTATGTTGCATCATGCTATTGCTAACCGCCACTACAATGCAACTCAGTTACTGAGAAGTAAGTAACTGATCCACCCAACTACTGACATCCCTGTCAGGCTAGAAACACTCTCGATGTTGAAGCTCTCTCTGCCACTATCAAGTGCTCCCTCTACTACCTCTGCGTAGCTGCAACAACTCCCTGCCTCTCGCACCGCTGCAACCTCTTTGTGCCATCCTACATTGTTGCAACCTACTAGGTCTGCACTGCCCGGGACTATTGCACTGTAGCACTCTCTGCCGCTCCATCTGCATCTGTCTCTACCGACATCTGCCAGTCCTACTACTCCTCTTCGAGGCTCTTGTAGCAAGGTATAATCCAAGAGGTTGGGTACTTCAAAGATCTTGCCCCTCATCGCCTGTAGTCCTCCTGACTATAGCACGATGTCTCCACACTTCTTCTCAAGTGGCACATAAGCACTCATGGCACACAAAACAGACAGGGTCCTGGCCTTCCAGACCACAAAGTTGGATGCTTCGTCCAGCCTGCCCTTATCCCTCAGTCCATTCTCGGCCATCTCTCTGCTCTTCTCTGTTGACTCCCTTGAGTCTCTCTACTTCTCGCCTAGAAGTTCTATGTTCGACTCCTGCTGAGTCTCTCTACTTCCCATCTGGAAGTTCTCGGTTCGACTCCTCCGAGTCTCACTACTTCCCATCTGGAAGTTCTCGGTTCGACTCCCCCGAGTCTCTCTACTTCCCGTCTAGAAGTTCTCCGTTTGACTCCTCCGAGTCTCTCTACTTCTCGTCTGGAAGTTCTCTTTTGGACTCTCTCTGAGTCTTGATTTCCCTCCCGGAAATCCTTCTGCCAACGTTGAGTTGCCTCACTTCGATTCTCTGTGCAACTGCGCCACTGATCCAAATTTCTTAGCTAGAAATCCGTCTCGGTAACAACTCCCTCCACCTTGGTCTTGCTCTATTAGGTACTGTTTTGACCACAGTACCCGATCAGCTTCGCTCTACAAACTACCCACAAGCTCCTATGCCCCAACAACTGAAGGATTGAGCCACTTGGCTTTATGCAATCCCTGCACCAGCAAATCAGCTCCCTCAGCCAACTGCGTCAGCCCTTCTGGCCTCTGCGTGAACCTGATTCTTCCTCCCTCAGCCTTTATGTTGCCTTTCTCTGGCCTAGAATGACAACGCAGTCCCTCTGGGTCACTCCTTCCTCTGTCGCCTTCTTCAAAGATCAACTCTGTCACTCAGGACAGCTAAATCTGCTGCAAATGCTCTACTCGGCTTATGCCTTCAATTTTCCTGTGATCTACAACCACGCTCTGATACCATGTTGAATTTTCTAAGTCTATCTGTTAGAAAATTATTCTGTATTCTGCTAGTTTATTTCTCCTACTTGTCTAAATCCGAACAAGTTATTTAATACAATTAAATATCGAAATAGACACAATACAGTCACAACATCTATAGATCATCAACTGAAAGAAAACAAGCACACAAGTGACACCGTTATTTTGGACAAATGTCCCTAGAAAAACCCAATGCAGGAAAACCGGTGCAGCTATTTTGAGGGTTATATTATTATGCAGTCTTTCTGAGTACAACTAGGTGCCTAACCAGCTCACCTGATAGAGAAAAATACATGGCAACAATACCTCTATATTTGGAAACAGGTATTCAAAAAACCTGTCCCACGAAACCCTCTCTAGCACAACTGAAACTCAACGCTGGCCCTTCTAGCCTCTGCGTCAGTCTCTTGTTGACCTGTGTTAGCCCCAAGACTCTCTGCGTCAACCCTCTAAGGCACTGTGCATCCTCTGGGAGCCTCTGCGTCACTCTCTTTGCCCTCTACGTGGATGACACAATCTCTCTGGGCTCTGTGTTGCCTTTGTTGGGCCTTGCGTAGCCTGGACTGATTGCTGCTCTGGCTCTCTCTCCGCTTCTGTGTTGGTCTGCCAGTATTGTCCCTACCTATCTTCCTCGTACTCACTACCCCTCGCTGCTGATCACTGATTCAACTTTGCTTAGCAACCCCGCTATAGCAAAATGAACGATTGATCACTCTGGTGTGTTGTCCAACTAACCCTCAAGCCCCCTCTTATACTTTTCCTGTTGGTCATTCAACGGCCGAGATTACATCTCTAATCAACAACTAAGATTAGATTTGGCTTGATCCATGTCATTTAGAACTTTTTAACCTAGTTTTATATTAATACCCATTAATATTTTATTTTTCCTAAGTTCAGACTTAGCAACTCCATTAAAAAAATTAATTATTTTAATATCTCCTTAACCGGGTAGAATCTGCCCAAACCATTTCTAGGTCTTGGAAATCTCATGTACTTTAAACCCTCACCAATTTTCTGCCAGAGCGCAACTGATCTACCCCAATCAACAATATATATAATATATATATATATATATATATATATAGATACAACAATCATAAATAATGAATAATTAATTAATAATTAGTGTTGAAGAGTCATGTCTCCAATGACATGACCATTCGTAAATGGATACCTAACTAGGTATATAATCAAGACCCTCCATTGTAATCAAATCATCTCATATCTTCTTGTGCGTATTGTTGATGTTCTATCTACAATCACTGTCAATGATGATAAGATTCTGAAGTAATTGTTGCAAGCATAGAATATACTAGAAAAATTAACATGGTATCAGAGCTTTAGTGGAGCAAGGTCTCAACGAAGTGTTAATTTTTTGGGGTTACAATTTTTGGGCTTTCAGATCGTGGTGTTCCTCTTTCAGATTTATGTGGTAATATTGCTCTTAATACTCTGCTGCTTTTATTTATATTTGCTGGATAATAGCCTTTGAGGATTGATCTGTGCTTTCGAGTTTTTAAAATATCATTTTGATTTGATGGAAGTAGCAGGTATCTCTATTTCTTGATGATTTTATGATTATTTTGAATCCCTATTAATCTAGTAATCAAATCTAAGTGTGAAGAAGTTATCATTTAAGATTTGGGCATTTGGGGAAGTCCTCAGCTGAACCAATTGACTCTCAGATTACAAAATCTAAAGAGCCTATTGTTCTTTAATTTCTGAAGTTATCTTACAAAATATTTTGTTTGTAGGGTTTTTCTTGGGCTTGTGCCTCTTTAAAATTTCCAATTTATTTATAAATTTGTGCAAAATTGTTTAAATTTGGCTAATAGAGGGATTTGATCTGCAGATCTGCTAGATCTGTAGAATATCATTATAGATTTGTAAATATCAAATTTTTAATTCATTGGGGTTTTGGGTATTTCATATTTTTGTATATACATGCTTTGGGGTTTTCTATATTTTGTTTGTGCAGGAACAAATCTGAAGATAGAAGGCGATTTTTGTGGATTCTGGAGACAGATGTAGGCCCTGGAGGGCATCTCCATTTTGTTTGCAGGTTGAAGAGAAATTTTAAGAAGATCGTGGGAAAAAAATTTGTAGGGCCTCAAGGCCCTGCACTGGTCATCTCCAGCGTCTTTCTCAGCCTCCCCTTTTTCGTCTATCGACCCCTCGTCCCTTTCGTTCTTCCTCTTCTCCTTTCAGCCTCTTCTGAACTCTCGGCCTCCCCATTTTCTCCTTCATCCCCTCGACACCCTTTCTTCCTCCATTCTCCCTCTCCCTCTCGGATCCCCCTCGTCCGCTGCCTCCTTTCTTGACCTCCTTACGACCCTCCTCACTCATCCTCGGTCCTCACCTCCTCTCGACCTCCCTCATTCTCGACCATCCCTCAGCTCCATCTCTCAGCCTCAAGGCATCCCACCCTCAAGCCTCCCCTCACCAAATTTTTCTAACTAATTTCTCTTAAAAATTTCCATAAACATTTTAACAAAAAATTCTCAATTTTTTTTTGTTTTTTGTTTTTTTTTTTGTTCTGTTTTGTTGTTTTTTTTTTATCTGAGTTTCGCATTTGGATTTGAAGATTTTCAGTGACTTCGGCAACTTGTCTCCAAGTATCTTCAAGCCTCTAAGGGCTGACTAGTGCACATCCTCTAAACCTTTCCTCACTTCATTTATCTGATTGAAAGCAAGGCTAACACTAGCATAGATTTTCAATTAGCTGAAAGTTAGCAACAAATTTTTTTTACATCTTTTACTGCAGTGCATTTCAAAAATATAATTATTTTTAGAAACGTTTTTGCCTGTTAATTAACAAATTTCTGAACATTGTTTCACTGCTTTTCAGTAATGTATTTCTGAGTTTTTTAGATCAAATACATCAGTAGATCAGTAGACTTCACTTTGTATGCAGCTATACCTCCAGCAGAGAGGTGGGGAGACATTGAGCTCTAGACTCCAGAGTTGGCAGAGCTGGGCAGGATCGCTTGAGGGTAGCATTAGACAAATGCTTCCTCATGTATCAATATGGAAGAAAGACAAGAGGGAGAAGCAGGAGCAAGCAACAACTTTCGCAAAGATTGATCAATTGTCCTCCAAGTTGGAGGAAGACTTCGGTTTGTATTCAGCTATACCTCCAGGAGAGAGGTGGGGAGACATTGAGTTCTAGACTCTAGAGTTGCGCAGGGTTGGGCAAGATCCCTTGACGGTGGCATCAAACAAATGCTTTCTCATGTATCAATACCTTTGCAACAGGGGAGCCATAGTATTTAGTAGTAGATGGATCAGTGTTGAGGACGGCACAGTCAGTTCTTGAGGGAAAATTCCAGTACTAGTAGCAATCAGACACTGAGGGCCGCAAAGTAGTTGCAATGCAAACAATTACTTAGTGGACAGTGTAGAAGCTAGTAGTAGTCAAAGACTCAGGAGGCAGCTATAGAGCCACTCCAGCAACATAGTTGATCCAAAGATTAGTTCTCAGTTGTAGTAGTTGCAATAGCAGTAGCATGAGATCAGTCGCAGTGCAGTAGCAGAATTGGCAGCAGTACAATTGTATAGTGCAGTGTCAGCAGCAACATAGATGCAGGGTGGTTCAACTATAGTTGTGGCAGATGAATCTAAGTTGCATAGTAGTTGGTGGGCAGTGGCAGTTAGTCACAGTTATCAGACATTAGTAGCATGTATGGGAGGAGATGTTATGATACTGTTGTAGAAACCTTCCTCGCTAAGAGGGAGTGTTGAGTTTTGTAGCACCAAACAGGTGTTCTAGTCTCGACTTTGGTCAGAGAGGCTTCAAAACACAAGAACTCCAGAACCCAGAAAACGTTTCAGGAGAAAACACCCAAAGGTGGCTCAATTAATTTAATTAATCAGTAATTAAATTTTTACTAAGTCTAACTTAGGGAAAATGATTAATTAACAAGAATTAATTGAGAACAGTGATATTTCTCTAGAAACTCACATGTATCGACTTAGAGATGATCTTAGCCATTAATGAGGATTGAATCATGATCGTTGGTGAACCAATGAGAGATTATAAGAGAAGTTCAATGGGGTTGGAGCTAAACACACTCAAGGTTGAGTTCCTTGGTAGAGATTGTTTCCCAACTGCAGTGATTCAACATATGAAAGTTCAAGCTAAAGAGGGGATGCAGAGACAGTGAATCTAACGGAATTTTTCTAATTCCGGAGAGGCAGTGAGAGGAGGCCGAGTTTATTCTCTAGGAGATTGTATAGGGGTTTGCATAAAGCCTCATTGTGGCAGTTCAATTTAACTGAGCAAGAGGTGGATTTAGTTGTCGACAACTGTGGTATTTTTCCAGAGGGTCAGAGGATCATTTATAGAGCAAAAGTTGTCAGTCAAAGGAAAATTTGAGGCAGATCTAGGCAGTGCATGTGAGTGACTACGTAAGGGTTGTGCAGAGGGGTCCGAGTTAGCCAGTTCGAGTGACCAGACTGAGCCAGGATTGCCTGTGGAGGGTAAATTCCCTCTGTAATTTTGCCAACATTTCTCTCAGATAGGATCACCAGTTCGGTATTCATTTTATTGTACTCAGAATTTCATTGTTGCATAATAATAAAACCCTCAACTGCTGCATCGGTTTTCCCGCTTTGGGTTTTTCCTGGGACAATTGTCCAAAAATAATTGTCATATTTTTGTGTGCGCTCTATATTTCTCAATTTCCAAATTTTATTTTCCGCAACATTTTTATGGTGAAAATTGTAGTCAAGATTTTATTTATTATTTTCGTAGCAAATATATTGTACTTAATTTTAATTAGTTAGAAGAATAATTTCTAGTTGTTGCAATAGACTTGAAAATTTCACAAGAATCTTGTGTTTCATGACAAGTCTAAGCATATTGAGATCAAATATCACTATTGTTAGGTCCCTATACTACTAGTGTAACCCCTTATTGTTATTAGTGCAACCCCCTTATTATATTGTTGTGCTCATGTAGTCCCCATATTGTTATTATTGTGACATGGTGCAATGAGGAGCCATGAGACTCATATTTCGACTAATGAGTAGATTGCGGACATACTCACCAAGGCTTTTCCAAAAGGGAAGTTCTTCATCTTCAAAGAGCAACTTGGACTAATGGATGTGATCCTCCCGAGAAAGGGTCTTGGTTAATCAAGGACACTAAGAGATGTTGTTCCCCCCTTTCTAAGCTCCCAAGGTGAGGAATTGTGCCGACGAGCTCCTAAGCTTGAGGGAGTTCGTGGACAATAGGTTTGTCTGATCCTTACCTCACGGTAAGTGTGTATCTCCCCTATTGTCATCTCAGGGTTGTATCTAATCCTTACCTCACAGTAAGTGTGTATCTCCCACTGTCGAGTATACCTTAGTATGCATCCTACCCACAAGCTAGGCGTGTTGGGATTGTTCTTCCCCATCTGGCCAATGGGTTGAGAGGTGACTTGGGCATGTCTAATCCCTACCTTGCGGGGTAAGTGTGTATCTCCCCTAAGTGCCTTGGGTTGTGTTTGATCCTTACCAAGCATGGTAAGTGTGTATCTCCTCCCAAGGTAGTGGATGCAGGTGTTCTACCACTTGATTCTTTAGGGTCCTGATGGGAAGATCAACAAACAATAGGATAGCTGAGATCCTTAATTCTATGGTAATTTATATCCTACCTATTCTCCTTGGACAGAGGGTGGTAACTTGACCTCCCCTACAATGTCATATTCTTTTTCTATTACGTTCGAGAGTGTTCAACAAATGAGCAGAGATTAGCAATGTCGATAGATGACTTGATGATGACGAAATATTCAAGATGAGATTCATGATGCAGTCAGGAATTTCTCCCTAGTTGAGAGGGAGTGTTAATTTGGAAGCTCAGGGACAAACTTCCTCCTTTAGACAACCTTCCTCATCAAGAAAGACCCCTCCTCGCCCTTGGAAGAATTTCATTTGGTCAAGGAAAAATATTATTTTTAATGTGAAACCCACATGTGCACAAAAGTTCAAGTCGGCCTTTAAGAGGAAATTCGACCCACTTGACCACATATAAATAAACATCACTTGACATCATTTGGAGGCATCTCCTCACACATCACATCATTCATTCATTAGTTCGTACACTTCTAAAACTGCAGGCCCAAGCTATATAAATTTGAAATCAGCGAGCTACTGAAAGTCATCATTCTGCAGCTATCGAAAGTTGTCTTTTTGCGATTTGCGAGCTACAGAAAGTTGCTTTTCTCTGAATTTGTTGACTTTTGCAGATTGGAACCTTTGACCAGATTTGACTCTGAGGCTCATCTATTGGATATTGGTTGGTTGATCTCTTGGATAGTCAAAGAATTGACTTTGACTCTTTTTGTTGATGAATTGAATCATTGTACTCTCTACTGAACATTTTATCGCAATCTAATGAGAAGAAGAATTTGAAAGGGTTTTCCCCCTTGTGGGGATTTTCCCTAGTCTTTGACCAAATTTGGTGGCTCTTGTTATTACTCTTGATTGTCTCTTACTATTTATTGCATTTTACCATTTTATCTACAACTGCTATTGATCATTGAAAAATTAAACTGTTTTGGAAAGATTGCTAATTGAAGACAAGAATTGGGCTAAAGTGATTGTATCAGCATATAACAATGGAAATTTAACAATTGCACCAAGCCCTAGTTTCCTAGATTGGCCTTGAAACGGATAAATTAGGAGAGAGAAAACAAATATAAGAATAGAGTGTGATCACCAACCAAATAGACCAGTCCCTTGTCCCTTAGGAATATGGAGTCTAGGATTTGATAGACTAGCCAAAATTGTTCCTAAGGAGGCAGAATGTTGATTTGGGGTAGCATCGGATGTGCTCTAGCCACGAAATTTGGTGGAGAGGTTGGGGCACATGAGATCTCCAATACCCAAAAAGGGTTTGGGCAGATTCTAAACAATTCAGGAGATATTAAAATAATTAATATTTTTAATGGAGTCCCTAAGTCTAAACTTAGGGAAAATAAAATATTAATGTGAATTAATATGAAACTGTGTTAGAATGGTCCGAAAGACATGGATCAAGCTAGATCTAATCTTAGTCGTTGATTAGGGACTTAATCTTGGCCGTTGATATGTCAACGAGAAAAGAATAAGAGGAGGCTTGAGGGTACTTGGAGAACATACCAGAGAGATCAGTCATTTTATTCTCTAGAGCGGGGTTTCCTAAGAGAGATAGAATTAGTGATCGGGGGTTGCAGCCGAGGGGCATTGAGTACAGACGAACAAAGACGCAAAGACAGTGCCAAGAGAGCAGCACAGTAGCCGGGGAAAGTGATGCAGTAGCAGCCAGAGCTCATGCAGGGTCACACAGAGGTAGTCGGGAGCTGTGCAGAGCTTCAGAGAGACCAGCGTTGCTGATGCAGAGGGTTAGAAGGCGGATGCAGGGCCTCCTAAGGCTGACGCAAACCCATCTGGGGTGACGCAGGGCCAACGTTGGGCAAAGAGGGATTGACGCAGTCGAGAAAGGGTAGACACTGGGGTTTCTAGGGCAGATTGGTGCTGAGGAGCTGCTAGAAGGATCATCCGGGGTTTCAGTCAGGAAATTTGTCCCAAAGTGAGAGGTATTACTGCCAAGGAAATTCTCTGTTGGGTAGGCCAGTTTCGGCACCCAGATTGTACTTTGATATTGCTTAATAAGAAAACCCTCAGATAGCTGCATCGGTTTTCCCACATTGGGTTTTTCTGGGGACATTGGTCCAAAAATAACGGTGTCATTTGGTGTGATTGTTTCTATTTCTTTCAGTCATTGATCTGTAATATGTTGAGCATGCACTAGTGTTTATTTTCAGTATTTACATTGTAAATAACTTGTTAAATAACGGAACAAGTAGGTAAGAATAAATCAGATAAAGTGCATGGAGGGTTTCTAACTAAGTAGGCTTAGAAACTTCAAGATGGTATCAGAGAGTGATTGCAGATCACAGGAGGACTGAGGACATCAGCCGAACAAAGCAATAGCAGCAGAAAACAATTGTCTCGAGGTGACAGAAATTGTTTCTAGCAGCACAACAAAAGGGAAGGGTGACACAGTGCTTGCGTCATTAAGGGTGAGCCAGGAAGAGGCAGCGCAGAGGCTAAGGAAGGCAAAGGGAGCCTCACGCAGAGCCACGCAAAAGCTTGGAGGGCTGACGCTGTTGGTTGAGGAGGCCGAGTTGCTGGTGTCGGGATTGCGCAGAGCCTAGGATCTCTCACCTTCAGGTTGTTGGGGTTTAGAAGGCTGTGGGAATATTGCAGAGTGGAGATGGTGAGGTACTGTAGTCAAAATAATACCTGACAGAGCAAGGCCAAGAGGAGGGAGTTGCTACTGAGGGTTTCTAGCCGAGGAACCTGGATCAATGGTGTAGTTGCACAAGACAATCAGAGTAGGGGGCATCTCGACAGCAGCAGAAAGATTTCCAAGAAGGAAATCGGGACTCAGAGGGAGTCCAGAAGAGAACTTCCAGATGGGAAGTAGAGACTCGGAGGAGTCAAACGGAGAACTTCCAGGAGGGAAGTAGAAGAGCATCATGGCACTACACGGAGTAAGAGACTAGAAAAGACTGGACGAAGCGTCGAACTTCGTAGACTGGAAGGCCAGAATCTTATCTGTAATTAACAGAAATCGTGTCAAGAACTTCGCTTTGAAGGTTATAGCTATCATAGTTGACCCCATCAAGGATGATGCACTTGGCCCTCGCCATTCCCTCCTCATACTTGTCGTTATTATTGCAGTCTTAGAAGACTGGGAGGTATTTGTCCAAAGTATAATGGGCAGAGGGACACTTCCACCATGGGATGAGATGTGGGTTGCTCTTCACCAAGAAGAGATCAGACGGCAGTCGAAGACAGGTAGCAGCAGCAAGGGGATCAAAGTCAAGCAAGCGGAGGAAGATGTTTCCCTAGCATCTGAGGGAAAGCAGGAAAAGCGGAAGAAGAAAGCTCTCCAAGATCAAGTGCTTCCACTGTGGGGAGCTGGGTCATTATGCGACCTAGTGTTCAAGAAAGAAGAGTATGGGAGAGTCTTCCAAGACTAAGGCAGTGCCAGCAAGGGCAGAGAAGGAATTTTTGACAGACGATGACCGTGCCATGAGTGCACACGCACCACTTGAGAAGAAGTGGGGAGATATCGAGCTGTATTCAGGAGGACTATAGGCGATGAGAGGCAGGATCCTTGAGGTACCCAGCCTCTTGGATTAGACCTTCCTACGGAAGCCCCGAAGAGGAGTAGCAAGACTGGCTGATTCGGGTAGAGATGGATGCAGATGAAGCCGCAGAGAGAGCTACAATGCAGGGGTCCCGAAACAGTGCGAGGCTAGCAGGTGCAGCAGTGCGAGAGGCAAAAGAGTGTTGCACTAGTGCAAGATGGCAAAGAGAGTTGTGCAATGGTGTGAGATGCAGGGAGTTGTTGCAGCAGCATAGAGGTCAGAGAGGGAGCACTTGTCAGCGGCAGAGGGAGCTTCGACATCAAGAGGGTCTCTAGCCCAACAGGGAGGTCAGTTACTTACTTCTCAGTAACTGAGTTGTAGTGCAGCAATGGGCAGCATGATGCAACATGATGAGAGGAGGTGCAGTGCAAATGCAATGCTGGGAGAAAGGACCAGCAACATCACAGATGCAGAGGGAGGTGTCGTACAGATGTAGCAGTGGCAGAACCATGGGCAGCAATACAGGATACAACAGTGCAGAGGATGGTAGGCAATAGGACTAGCATCAACACAAGGAATGACGCCAAATGATCAGAGTAATAGTCAGTGAGGAGTATTGCTAGAGCACAATCCTCGCTAAAAGGGAGTGTTGATTTGGGGTAGCATCGGATGTGCTCTAGCCACAAAATTTGGAGGAGAGGTAGGGGCACATGAGATCTCCAATACCCAGAAAGGGTTTGGGCAGATTCTAAACAGATCAGGAGGTATTGAAATAATTAATATTTTTAATGGAGTCCCTAAGTCTAAACTTAGGGAAAATAAAATATTAATGTGAATTAATATGAAATTGTGTTAGAATGGTCCAAAAGACATGGATCAAGCCAAATCTAATATTAGCTGTTGATTAGGGACTTAATCTCAGCCGTTGATATGTCAACGAGAAAAGTATAAGAGTAGACTTGAGGATCACTTGGAGAACACACCAGAGAGATTAGTCATTCTATTCTCCAGAGCGGGGTTTGCTATGATAGATAGAATTAGTGACCGGGAGTTGCAACTGAGGGGCATTGAGTACAGAAGAACAGAGAGGCAGAGATAGTGTTAGGAGAGCAGCGCAATAGCCGAGGAGAGTGACACAGTAGCAGCTAGAGCTCACGCACGACCACGCAGAGGTAGTTGGGAGCTGCGCAGAGCTTTAGAGAGGCCAGCGTCGCTGACGTAGAGGGCCAGAAGGCTAACGCAGGGCCTCCTAAGGCTGACGCAGGGCCTCCTAAGGTTAACGCAAACCCATCCGGGGTGACGCAGGGCCAACGCTGAGCAGAGAGGCACTGACACAGTCCAGAAAGGGCAGACGCTGGGGTTTCTAGGTCAGATTGGTGCTGAGGAGCTGCCAGAAGGATTATCTGGGGTTTCAGCTGGGAAATTTGTCTCAAATTGAGAGGTATTACTGCCAATGAAATTCTCTATTGGGTAGGCCAGTTTCGGCACCTAGATTGTACTCTGATATTGCTTAATAAGAAAACCCTCAGATAGTTGCATCGGTTTTCCCACATTGGGTTTTTCCAGGGACATTGGTCCAAAAATAATTGTGTCATTTGGTGTGATTGTTTTTGTTTCTTTCAGTCATTGATCTATAATATGTTGAACATGCACTAGTGTTTATTTTCAGTATTTACATTGTAAATAACTTGTTAAGTAACGAAACAAGTAGGTGGGAATAAATCAGATAAAGTGCATGGAGGGTTTCTAACTAAGTAGACTTAGAAACTTCAACACAAAAGTTTGATGTCCTAGCAAAAAAATTTCAATCATTTACCTACGCAAAGGAACAATGGATTTTCATGGTAGAGCTTCTAGGAGTTCACCACTAGGATAATTCAATACATGTTATGAATGAGTAATGCATGCAATATTCATCTAGATAGCAATTCAATTAATTTTCAACAAATTAGGGCACAATTTAGCATGACCTAAAATCAATAATTCCATACATTAAACATTGAGATATAAATATTCAACAATTAAATCACTTACAAGATAACATGCAAGATTTCCATCCATTTGACCAAAGTATAGCTCCAAGGAATATCCAAGATCAACTCCAAATATCAAAATGCATCCAAGATCTCCAAAACATACACAAGAGGACAAGTTTGAATTCCTATAATGAGGCCAAAAATGAAAAATCCAAAGGTGTGATTATGATCTTCAACAATGAAAGGATCCTCTACTTATATGAAGCATCCAAGTTCTAATTTAGCCTATAAGCCCCCTAAAAATCATAAAGTAATAATGTGTGGCAACACGTAAGGTCACAAGCCTGTTGAAAATGTAACTAGTTTCGGTCTTCATAATTGCTGTTGTACACATTTCAATATGTATTCTATGTAACAAACAAGAGAAGAAAAGAAAAACTAATTATTATTAAAGCATGGGTTTCATGCTCTTTATTGGTCTTCTAGGTAAAAGCAAGTTCTTCATGCTTCTAGGGTTTGTTAGGTCTTAGGATTTATTGTCATGAGTCAAAGGAGTCATCATCATGTTTATAAGACCCTTCTGGGAAAAATGTGATTGTAAAAAGAATTATTTTTGAGTCTAGAATGTCCTGGAAACTCCAAAAGTACATGTCGGCCCAAACAATTACAAGGAGGGAATATGACCCCTTGAGAAGGATATACAAAGTAGTCATTCAACCTCATTTAGCACTCACTCACTTCACAAGTTCGATTTGTCAAGAAAGAGTTCGATCTATAGTGAGGAAATAGGAAGAAGAAGAGAAAAGATCTAGGAGAAGAAAGAAGGAGGAAATATCTTGTTTTTGGGCTCTATCTCTCTCACACATGCGAAGATATAGGGTTTCTGGTGTTGCAGAAGGAGGTCGAAATTGTAGGTTTGAGTTGCAGAAGGATGAAGCGCATAATCTTGTAGCTAGAAGGAAGAAAGTGTGAAAAATCCTTAGCAAGATTCCTACTGCAACAACTAATGATATTACTCCTATTTGTTAAATTCCTTTAAAGAAATTACTTGCAGATTCCTACGGAAAATATCGTAATACATACACTGCAGCCTTCACTTAATTAAATATTATGCGGAAACAAGAGATGGAGAAAGAAGGAAAATAAAACACAAATGACAATGTTATTTTTTAACAAATGTCCCCAGAAAAACCCAATGCGGGAAAATCGGTGCAGCAGCTCTGAGGGTTTTATATTATTAAGCAGAGGTTTTGCATACAACTTGGATGCCCTCCCGGCAATCCAATTACAGAGAAATACAACTAACAGAGAAGAATTGTGAGATTACCTCACTCTACCTGGCAAATCCCGGATGTTCTAGTAGTTGAATCAATTGTACTTGGCTACAACTACGCTGCCCTTGCGTAGTAACTGCGTGGGCATGCGTGGAGCTCTCTGAGGCTCTGCGTCAACTCAATTGGGAAACATCTTGCCTTCTGGAGTAGTTTCCAGCCTGTTGACCGCTGCGTGTCAACTACACATGGCAAGTACACCCCCTTTTCTTCGCAAAAAGGGACAGCGCTTGATCGAGATGTTCGTGCCATTCAGCAGTCATCGTCATTCTCCTGATCTTATTAAAGTTGTAAACCCAGTCTGCATTTTGATGTAAATAATCTTAGCAGAGCTGAGTCATGTATGTAAATTGCCTAGGTGGACCTAATTTTCTAGTGATAATATTCATTCCGGAAGGTTTTTCGTCTCACCGATCCATGATCGGCAGAGTTTTCCTTCAACCTGACCCCAAAGCCGGAATGAATTTTATCATTAGAGTCTTAGGAGAATCCCAGTGTGCTAATCTGCTAGATTATGTTTGGTCGCAGTACTGGGTGGTTTATGAGGGTCTATGTCAAATGGGTTCCCCCCCTTGAGATGTAAAGTTGTAAAAGTCATGATGAAAAGTGTCTTGAGGGT
>APFE031046614.1:12430-32641 GCA_000404065.3 Pinus taeda
CCATTATCCTTGATTCTGAAACAAATATATATCTATTAGAGAGGGAGGGAGGGCCAAATTATATATATATAAGTATTATTTATATATTATTGGGCTGCTCTCATCTCCTCTCTCCTCTCTTCTCTCTCTCTAAGATATATATATAATTTATAATATATATAATATAATTACTATATATATATGAGAGAGAGAGAAGAGGAGAGAGACGAAGAGCCAAATTATATATATATATAGCGGTGACCATTATTAGAATACACATGAATACTAAAATTTGGCTATGTATTTTGTCATTTATGCACTTGTAATCCATACTCATTACACCAACAATTTTCTTCCCACATAGAAGAAAATAAAACACAAATCAATATTAAGGTAAAAAACTGTAAAAGTTGTTCATGCACTGTGTACCCCCTTTCTCACTATTTCAGAAGAAAAAGTGATAATATGAAAAGAGTTCTTATACTTTTATGATAGGAATTTCTCACAACACTGAGATAACATTTTATATGTGGCATCCTCATGGTCATAATATTTGATCTTAATTTGGGTCTGGATTTGATCTAGGGATCAAACTGGGTAGACACTAGTTGCATGATGATTGCTTCAATTAACACATTTAAAAAAAAAAAAAAAAAATGGTAAGGACCATAATCACCACAACCACAAATGGAATGGGCATTTGCTTGACAAAATGCCAAGTATCCATTAAAAAAACCCAGTCAACCTTATACAAAACACATGGAGACAGAAAATTGTAAAGAACATGTAGATACAAAATTGTTTCTTTTGCATCATACTTCATAGCAGGATGGGTGTGGTTTCAAATTTGATGCCATTGTAGTGTCTTATTATTTCCTCCATTTACTTTCATGGAGTATGGGTTTGTTGAACGACCAAAAAACAACTGATTTGATCATATTTTTTTTGTATCCTAGTATATGGTGTGATTTTGATACTCCCAAAGTAGAGTGACTCAAACCTGTGCATATTGAGTGAGAGTGAAAATATATGGCATGAAAATTGGTGAGAACATTGGGCACAAAATATCAAGAATCCTTGTTAAGAAAAGTGGATGGAGTTTGAAAAAATTATAGAGAAATGCACATAATGGTAGAGTATATAGCTCTGACAGGCCTAGGACCACATAACAAGCAGAGTTCATACTAGTAGAGGCATTTGGTTGCCTCATCATGATACAGGTGGCTCCAGACACAAGCAGAAGCCCAGAGGACTCAGAAAGGGTCAAAATTCGAAGTGGTCAGATTTCTCCCAATTAGCACCAGATTGAAGTGCTCGTCACTGTGATTCCAACGGTGTGAATGACACTCAAATCCAAGCTTGTATAAGGGAAAACAAGCCAATCAAATTTTTGGTCAAAGTTGGGTTGTGGGCCAGGTTTAAGTGTCCTACAATTTGACCGACCCCGGGGCATGAAACCTAGCTCTCGAGAGCAAGAGAAATTGTTTCCTCTTTAATTTGTCTAATATCCCTTATATTAGACAAATTCAAAAAATATTACTATTGTTATAAAAAACAAAAAAAAAAATACTAATTTGGGTGGCGGTCCATGACCCCTGCCACCCATGTCAGACCCAAAACAAATTTAATAATTAAATTTGGGTTGACAGGCCATGACCCCTGCCGACCCTCTAACCACCCACCAAACATATGCGTGACATTGTATAATATATGGGGTGGGCGGGCCACCTCCAGTGGACTCAGCCCACACCCCCATCAAAACCAAACATAACACATGCAATATGTATGGGCCAGAAGGAATCGAACCTGCCTGGCCACGTGGCCGGCCCGATCCACGGGCGGCCCAACCCATGTACCATAACTACGCCCATTTTAATACAACACACATGGTTACAACAACCTTCCGCCTGTTTAATACACCAACCTCCGCACATAAATGCGCACGGTTCCCAAAACAAGCAACACGCCCAAAAAATATGTTAATCGTTGTTTAAATTTAATAAAACGTAGTTACAACAAAAGTTAACTACGCACTAAGATTGGCATGGACGGGATTTGATCCCCTGACCCCATGTTTGGCATTTGCCTTTCCTACCACTACGCCAAATGACCTTTTCATTGATATTTTTGCTCGGGAACATTATATAAACCCTCATTTTCTCAGTGCATAGAGGCAGAGGATAGTGTGGAAATCAAGACAACATTTTTAATTAATTTTGCAGGTGGAACCATGAGCTTGGAAAAAGAGTAAGCGAACCTTGATTGAGCCAAATTTTCAGGAGGGTGGAATTTTGCCAATGTCCAAATTGGACAAACTTTATGTCTATCCTACATCCCTCAGCAACACGAACCTGATGACGCAGACAGAATTTTGATCTGACCAACAGATCTTCAGATGACCCGAAGAAGGGAATCTTTGAGGAATCTAGGGGGAATCTAAAAGATACCTAGAACCCTAGATTTTTACTTTCTCAAAATTCAAATTTGACAGTTGATTTTACACTATTCATCACCACAAATCTGATGGTGCAATTAGATTTCCCATTTGATCATTTTATTTTTCAGCCACTTTTCAAAGTGGAGTGCAGGTATCAACATTCAACGTGCGAGCATTCATTTCCATGATATTCGATGCCACGAGATTGATGGTGCAGCCAGATCCAACATTTTATCATTCTCTACTTCAGATAACTCCTTGATGTGAGGTATATGCAGTGTGATCATGTACTTCTTTATCTCTTTGCTAAAGATGTAATGTGTTGTATAGATCCATGTTTGATGCTTGATGTGGGATCTTGTTTTGTTCTTGATGTGAAATGTACTTATTTTCATGTTTTGGTTGAGATCCCTTTGTTTTCATGTTGACGAGATACTATTGTTGTAGCTATGTATGTTTGAATTGAGATCTCTTTAATGCCATGTTGGTGGGATGCCCATTCTCAACATACGTGAAATTATGTCATGTTGATAGGAGTCCTTTTCTTAATGAGAGTTCCTACAGCGGAACATCTCTTAGAGCCACTCCTACATGAGGGCATATTCCTTGTATGATAGAGAAAACACATGCATGTACATCATCACTCTTTCCAACACTTAATGCAACGGCCTACACCATCTTGACACCAGGGCCTAGAGACGTAGTCCGTCATGGACGAACTCCATTATCAACATCTTGTGTTTTGTGTTGTTGATTCTTGTCTTGTTCCTTCTTCTTTACAACATGCATATATGTTCCTTATGACTTTTAAATGAAATTCTAATCACATCACGAAAGCAAAAGATCTTGGTTAAATCCTGGAGTTGAGTCAACTTGGATCAAGTATGGTATCCGAGCGGTCTTTACATGGATCTGAATTGCGAGCATGAACAATGGAACTTGCAATGATGGAGGATGACAAAGCGATGTATAAGACCATGCTTAGAATTTCCCAAAAGGTGGAAATAATGTATGAAGCTCTACAAAAAGAGACAGAGGAAAAGGACCGATTGCAACTTCAATTGCAAGCCACGGAAGAGGCCCTGGAAGAACTGAAGCACAACAACCAGAATCTTCAAATTGAGAACACTAAATTGAAGATGCTTTTACATGAAGAGGAAGAGGAGAAAAAAAGTTTGTTACAATAGCTGCAAGCTAAGGATGAGGCTTGGAAAAGTTGCAGCATGACCCATGTGAGGTAAAAAGTAGTTCTCCATCTTCATGTATTTTTCCTGATGATGATTTCGCTGTTTTTGAAAATCATACCACAGGAATTTGCTCCAAACTGTTGCAGAAAATGGGGTATGAAGGAAAAGGCTTGGGCATTAATGGGCAAGGCATTGTCAATCCCATCAAAGTAGAAGAATTACCATGTCGAACATGACTTGGGTATGTTGGGAAGGAAGTTGGGGAATGCACCAAGACAACTAGCAAACCACCAACAACAAATGATGAGAATCCCTCATCAGTTCTTTCCAACTCAATAGTGGAGGTAAAAGATGTTGATTTCCTTTCAGTTTCATCTTCACATAGTATGATTTCTGTTGGATATTTGGAGATCCAAATTACAGGGACAAACATGAGGCTCCTTACGAGGATGAGGTACAAGGAGGAAAAAGAACTCGGTGTTAATAACCAAGGCATAACTCAACCATTAGAGGTTGTGTAGAGACCTCGATTTGCAGGCTTGGGCTACACCAAAGGAGAATGCTCGAAGGTGTCAGATTCTTCCAAGACATCGTCGAAATTGTCGAGGAAAGAGAATGATGGGAACACATCCCCATCATTCCATGGCAATGCCCATTGGAGGGAAAGAGCTGAGGCAAGCTCTCATCACCATAATGACACCAGAGAAGGCAAGGGAAGGTACAACCAGTCTCAATATTAAAATGTTCATTTCGATTATAATCATGTTGTTAATGATGAATGTAAAACATGGCATCAAAAAACATGTACATTTTGTGGATTACATAACCATACATTTGTTAAGTGTTGGAAAAGAATAGCAGCACACAAAAGGAGGAGGCGTGAAAGACCCTCTCAACAACATGTTAAGTAGATCTGGAGGAAGAAGATGTATTGTAGTCATTGCAATAGAGATGGCCATCAAAGAGCCACTTGTTGGAGGCTCCATGTAGAGCAACGCCTTAAAGACAAATTGTCAGTGCATGAACCAGGTGAAACAATTGTTCAACAAGCAAAACCACCACAAGGAGATGACCCATTCACATCGATAAGTGAAAAATGGTTTCTAGATATGTTAGCTTGTCATGGTCGTGATTTTGTAAATCATTTGTTGCATTTTAAAATGTAAAAGTGATGATGTGTTTCCATCACTTGTTAGGAAACAATGATGTCTGGTCCTATTTTGAGTTGCATGATAAACTGTGAAAGTGATGTCGTGTTTCCATCACTTGTCAAAGAAAAAATAGTGTTTTTCCTTATCTTTGTAAATCATACGTTGCAGTGATGATGTGTTTTCCATCACTTGTTGAAGCAACAATGATATTTTGGCATTGTTTCTATAGTTGGGGTATTGTTTCCATGTAAACTTGTCCACCGAGTATGTGTTATAAACTCGTGGCAAGTATGGGATGCTTGGGTCATTAGTTGGTCATGTAAGTCAAGCATGTAACTTGCAAAAAAAAAACAATGTACTACAGGTTTGCAGAGGTTGCAAGTGTCGGCTCATCGCTTATGGCTCCGAAGGACAAAGGTAAAGGAGAAGGAAGGGTGACATACTAGATACTTGTAAAGTGCAGACAGGGTACAGAGGAGTTGCAAATTATTTTTCATGCTTTTGGAGGACCAAAAGCTCCTCAGTGGGGAGGATTGATCCAGGTGGCTCCAGACACAAGCAAAAGTCCCAAAGGACTCAAAAAGGGTCAAAATTCAAAGTGATCAGATTGATTCCAAATTAGCACTAGATCGATGTGCTCGTCGCTTTGATTCCAACGGTGCAAACGACACTCAAATCCGAGCTCGTATGAGGGAGAACGGGCCAGTCAACATTTTGGTCAAAGTTGGGATGTGGGCCAGGTTTAAGTGTCCTACAATTTGACGGACCCCGGGGCATGAAACCTAGCTCTCGAGAGTGGGAGAAATTGTTGCCTCTTTAATTTGTCTAATATCCCTTATATTAGAAAAATTCAAAAAATATTTCTATTGCTATAAAAAAACAAAAAAAAAATATTAATTTGGGTGGCAGGCCATGACCCCCGCCACCCCTGTCGGACCAAAAACAAATTTAATAATTAAATTTGGGTCGACGATCCATGACCCCCGCTGACCCTCCAACCACCCACCAAACATATGCGTGGCATTGTATTATATATGGGGTGGGTGGGCCACCTCCGGTGGACCTGACCTACACCCCCACAAAAAGAAAACATAACACATGCAATATGTATGGGCCAGAGGGAATCGAACCCACTCGGTCACATGGCCGACCCGCTCCACGAGCGGCCCAACCCATGTGACATAACCGCGCCCATTTTAATACAACACACAACGGTTACAACAACCTTCTGCCTATTTAATACACAACCTCCGCACATAAATGCGCACAGTTCCCAAAACAAACAACGCACCCAAAAATTATGTTAATCATTTTAATAAAATGTGGTTACAACAAAAATTAACTATGTGCTAAGATTGGCATGGGCGGGATTTGATCCCTCGACCCCATCTTTGGCATTTGCCTTTCTTACCACTATGCCAAACGACCTTTTCATTGATATTTCCACTCGGGAACATTATATAAACCCTCATTTGCTCAGTGCGCAGAGGCAGAGGAGAGTGTGGAAATCGAGACAACATTTTTAATTGATTTTGCAGGTGGAACCATGAGCTTGGAAAAAGTGCAGGCGAACCCTGATTGAGCCAAATTTTTAGGAGGGTGAAATTTTTCCATTGTCCAAATTGGACAAACTTTATGTCTATCCTACACCTCTCAGCGACACGACCCTGATGGCGCAGATAGAATTTTGATCTGAGAAACAGACCTTCAGATGACTCAGAGGAGGGAATATTTGAGGAATCTAGGGGGAATCTAAAATATTCCTGTAGCCCCAGATTTTTACTTTCTCAGAATTCAGAAATTTGACAGTCGATTTTACACTATTCGACGCCACAAATCTGATGGTGCAATCAAAGTTTCCTTTTGATCATTCTATTTTCAGACAATTTTCAAAGTGGAGTGCAGTTATCAGCATTGAATGTGTGAGCAGTCATTTCCATGAGATTAAATGCCATAAGATTGATGGTGCAGCCAAATCCAACAGTTTATCATTCTCTACTTCAGGTAACTCCTTGATGTGAGGTATATGTAGTGTGATCGTGTACTTCTTTATCTCTTTGCTTAAGATGTAATGTGTTGTATAGATCCATGTTTGATGCTTGATGTGGGATCTTGTTTTGTTCTTGATGTGAGATGTACTTATTGTCATGTATTGATTGAGATCCCTTTGTCTTCATGTTGACGGGATACTCATGTTGTAGCTATGTATGTTTGAATTGAGATCCCTTTGATGCCATGTTGGCGGGATGATCATTCTTAACATACATGAAATTAGGTCATGCTGATAGGAGTCCACTTCTTAATGAGAGTTCCTACAGTGGAACATCTCTTGGAGCCACTCCTGCATGAGGGCATATTCCTTGTATGATAGATAAAACACATGCATGTACATCATCACTCTTTCCAGCACTTAATGCAGCGACATACACCATCTTGACACCGGGGCCCAGAGATGTAGTTCCTCCTCGACGAACTCCGTTATCAATGTCTTGTGTTTTATGTTTCTGATTCTTTTCATGTTCCTTCTTCTTTACAATATGCATATATGTTCCTTATGACTTTTAAATGAAATTCTAATCACATCACGAAAGCAAAAGATCTTGGTTAAATCTGGAAGTTGAGTCAGCTCAGTTCACATAATGGCAGAGGTATTTCTAAGTCAAACTCACTCTGATACCATTGTTAAATTGTAGTACAAAGACGAAAAAATAAGCGTAGATGCATTTAATTAAACATATATAAATATTAATACAATGTTCATGAACATTTTCACAATAAACATTATCCCCCATGATTGTCTCCCACACTCAACCCCTCCCTATGAGATTTAAACTTGTGACCTAATGAGGATTAAACCCCACATAAACCAACTACTCCACACCTCATGGGTAGCATAATATTTTCCTTATAACATTCACTATAACATAGTTCCATTCTTATCCTAATAACCTTTTCACCCTTAGGTAAAGTGTAAAGGTCTCTCTCGCTTGTCTCTTATTATACATGGTGGTATATATGAATTAATAGATGGCAATGTCACTAAAAGCTCTTTGAAATTTTGTCTCAAAGGTATACAATGATGTAATCATGACTCTATTTTGGAGTTTGATATTGAAATTACCTTTTATGATGGATTCTATGAATTATTTCATGAGGGGTCCATTCTACTATACTCTATGCATCAAGTGCCTCTTGACATAATGATGAAACATTGGATCCTTGAGGTTTAGTGACCCTTTAGCAGCTAATGCATCCACATGTGGAACCTAATCAAATGTTTCTTGATGTTCCAATTTAGTAAAATTTTCCATGTCTAAGAAATCTTTCTACAGGATCACTAGGCTTATAAGAATAACCTACCTATCATGGACTAATTATCCCAAAATTTTCAATTCGTTGAGAGCGTCAAACACTACTACAATACCATGCCTTGGCATCACCTTAGTGTCATTGTCTAGTGTAATTTTTTTGGAAAAATTGTTGAGGATACATGGTACTTCTTAAAACACAAATTGTCTTTCATTTTCTTTCTCTAATATCACGTTACAATTTACCAATCCATCTAAGTAAGCTGAAATCCACATATTATAGATGTGATACCATTATTTCCTCATTGTTCTACCATTATATGGATTAATACATGTAACACAGTAAAGAAAGCTCATGCGGACATGGTTAATTAATCATAATTACATTTATAGACGTATGAATGAAAACATAACAATCATCCAATGCATATTTATCCAAGCATATAGTATAACATTCCACATAAAAGCATTAACTCAACATAATTATAATTAACCATAAACGCTCATCCTTTTAGTGATCCAAATGGATCCTAAAAAGCTCAAAATTTTACTGTCTCAAAATTCATTGTTGATAGCACCATTGCGTAGTGCTTGTTGCCACGATTTCAACGGTGCAAACGAAAGGTCAAACAAACGTCGTATGAAAAATTTATCGTGTTCTGATAATTTTGGGAAACAAACAAAATTTTGTGCAAGTATGCCTAGTCAATAGTCCGTACTGCTGACGTGGTAGGATGATTGGGTTGCCTACATGGAAGAGCTAACTGTGTTTTCTTCGGCCAATCGGTTCCCACCTTGTGTCACAGGGTATAGAGATGAGCTAGCGTGTTCTCATTGGTTGGATGGTGGCCAACCACATTCTGCCACGTGGCCCAACTGGAGGCCGCCATGTGGCAGCATGGGGGCCACCAAAATATGGTTCAATTTTTGAACTGGACTCCATGGGAATCGATACTAAGACCTCTTGCCAACAAGCGCCACACCCTAACCACATGGGCTAATGATGGTTCTTGTTAACCATTGAACCAAGTTGTTATATAAAGTATATGCCAGTGGATATATGGGGTAAGGGGCTAGGGCTTAGCCTCGATCCCTAACAACCGTTATCACATGACCCTTCATCGAGAACAGTGGGTATGCGGGAAGAAATAGGTGTGGAGGCATAGGTTCAGCCCCGGCCATATGGGCAGCAATAATAACATGGCAGGTAGAGGAGTGGGGGTCCGACCAGCAGGGGTAGGTCGTTGGCCTTAGCCCCCAGGCATGTGGCCCCTAAGTGACCCTATTTTTCAGAGTTAAAGCCTTGGCGAACATTTTAATGTGCTCACGTTTTCTGCTAGATTCCGGCTAAATTTGTGCTCTGTTAGCACAATTAGGGGCGAAATTGTAGGACCGGTGCCAAATTTTGGGGAAAGTGAGGTGCGAATAGTAGCCAAGCTAGGGGAATTCATAACTTGCTGATTTTTTGGTCTTTTCAGGAGCAGGAACAGGCTAGACAGGCATTTTTGGGTCTTATGAAGCTAATGGAATAGGTTTTACATCCATATAAGTACTTCTGAAGATGCTTTTTGCAGGTTTGAATCTATGGGTGCTATGATCAATTAGTGGGTTGAATCGGTTTTTGAAGGCTTTTGAAAATGGAGAGGACCTTATAAGGTTTTTCTAGCCTTCATATGTTTTCTGTAGTAGCTATGAAATCTATGGTGTAGCTCATGTTTCTCTTTTCTCGTTGTCTTGTTGAGGAAAGTTATATTTTAGTAATTCAAGTGAATTGTTGTACTTGTTATGCTCATAGTAAGATGGAATGTGGGGTCTTGATTTGAGAACCCTTTTCTTGTTGATTGTTTCATGACTAACTGTAGGTTGTCATGTTTTTAGAGTGAGAGTTCTTTGCAGGAGAATGTTTCCTTGAAGGGGAAACTAGCCACTCTTTATGTCAACACACTTTATGTACTCTTTATCATTGAAGTGTTTTGAGCATAATGAGATTGGTTCAAGTCATTGGAAGCTGGACCAAGGAGATGTAGCCTAGGAGGGGTGAACTCCTTCGTTAATTGCTGAGTGTATTACTGTTATGGTGATGTTTTGTCTATTGTTATGCTGTTGTTCAGTGTTTTAATTCATGTTTTAAGCTCATGAATTACATATAAAGACATAAAAACTCATGGTCAACTTGAAATTTACCTCATAATCCTCAAGCACTTTGTTTATATTTTGAATTAGGATTTATCACAACAAACACTAAATTTCCCATTCAGATCAAGTTTGATATTAGAGCTATTCGTTTACTTGTGCAAGGAGGATTTAATTATTTTCAAGTGTTTAAATGCTTACAAGGTTGAAGCTCAAGAGAGGAGAAGGAAAGCTTGTGGGTGCAGGTTCTCAAATTGGAGCAAGGAGAAGGAGGGCACAATTGCCACAATATCCACCACAAGTTTCACCTCCTGTTGTACTTGAGGCTTCAGTAAGCATGGGCATGAGTTCAAAGCATGATAGTCTCCAAGATTCAGAGGAAATTATTTCATTTCTCCAACAAGATAACATGGAGCTCAAAAGACTACTTGAAGTTGCCGAGGAAGAGAAGAAAAAGATGTGCCTCATGCTGCAAGATGTTGTGGAGGAAAAAACTGATGAATGTTCAAATACTAGAGTAGCAAAGAGTCCCTCCAATACTAGGAAAGCTTGTGGAAATGCCCAGAATGCAACCTATGGCTCTTGTCAAGAGGATACATGTATATGTGTTTTTTGTCAAATAGAGGATCCCTCCTATGTACCAGGGACACAAGGAGATTTCCTTGAGGCATCCTCCACCGCTTCATCTAGGGCAAAGAAGAAGGAGGAATTGTTGGATGAATACCCACAAGAGGTTAATGTAGAAATCCCCTTAGAGAAGGAAGATGACCAAGTCTACACCTTTTGTCCGCATGATGATGAGGATGAGGTTCTATCAATGCCAAAGTCCAAGGAGCTGAAAGAAGAAAGACCAAGAGTCCAAGAAGACACTTCAAGAATTAGGAAAGAGTTTAAGAGAATATTTGTCCCTCAGTTGAAAGATGAGGAAAATGGTAAGCATTTACATGCAGTTTCTTTACATGAAAATGTTGATTTAAGCTCTTTTGGATCCTTTGAGAAGCATAGAAAAGGCATAGGAACAAAGCTCCTGTCCAAGATGGGTTATAAGGGAGGAGGTATTGGAGTGAACAATCAGGGCATTATCCATCCAATTCAGGCAAAGGAGAGACCTCAATATGATGCTTTGGGCTATGTTGAAAAGGGAGAATGGTCTTCCAGTGATAGCTAGACTTAGGTATCATGTTCTTTTTGTCATTAGAGAGGACATGATGAGGAAAATTTTTGGGATTTTCATTCGGAATTAGTACCAGCTTGGTTTCTAAAGAAAAAGGATGACATGAAGGGAAAAACATATCCAAAGAGAGATGAGCACTTTAAAGGAAGAACTAAGTCAAGTTCTCCTCGCTAGGATCATAAGCCAAAGGAAAACCATAAGACTCGGTATACGTGTCTTGATTATTCAAAGGCTTTTTATGATTACAAAAAACATGATGATTTGAATAACATGTTGTGGAATATTTTTCCTTGCACTTTTTGTCATGCACCTAACCATTGTGTAGTTAAGTGCCACAAAAGGAAAGCATTAGTCAAGAAGATGAATATGTCAATTGGAATTGAGACTAGGAAGGGAAATTCTCATCCAAGTTTAAAGACATTTTTGCCAAGAAAATATCACAATTTCTTCTACACCCATTGTAATATTAGTGGGCATTAGGTCGAGAAGTGCTAGAAATTGCATCTGCAACTTCATCCTAAGAAGGGAAAGAAAGACATGCAAGCACTTGAAGAGGAAGTGACAAAGGAAAAAGTGGCACAAGTTGTGACCATCCATGAAGTGATTCAAGAAGAAGAACACACTCAAGTAGAGGGTTCATTCACCTGGGTGGGTAAAAAATGGACGGACTACTTGTCTAGTGCAATATGGTAAATATCTTATAAAGCACATGTCGTTTTTCCCTACAGTTGGACATTTTGTAAAGTGATGCATGTATAAATCACTATTTTTCAACATAGTGTTTCTTCTGACTGTAGATAAGTCAAATAAAGTTTGGGGAATTTCTGTAATGAGTCTGAATTCTATTTATAAGACTTTTGGAAACCAAAATTCCTTTTGTGAGGAGGCGTGATCTAAATGGATCCTAAAAGGCTCAAAATTTTACTATCTCAAAATTCATTGTTCATAACACCATTGCATAGTTCTTGCTGCCATGATTCCAATGATGAAAACGACATGTCAAATGGATGTTGTATGAAAAATTTATCGCACTCTAATCATTTTGGGAAAGAGGCAAAATTTTGTGTAGGTCTTCCCAATCAGCAATCCATACTACTGACGTGGCGGGCTGACTGGTCTGCCTACGTGGTAGGTTGATGTGGTAGAGTTGACTGTGTTTCCTTCGGTCAATTTGTGTCCACCTCGTGTCACATGGTACAAAGCTGAGGTGGCGTGTTTTCATTGGTTGGCTGGTGGCCAACCACATGCTTCCATGTGGCCCAACTAGAGGCCGCTACGTGGAAACATGGTGGCCACCAAAATATGGTTGAATTTCTGAACTGGACTCCATGGGAGTTGATATTGAGAACTCCTACCAACAAGTGTCGCACCCTAATCACATGGGTTAATGATGGTTCCTTTTAACCATTGAACCACACAATTATATAAAGTATATGTCGACAGATATATGGGGTAAGGGGCCAGGGCTTAACCCTGGCCCCCAACAACCGTTATCACATGAACCTTCACCGAGAACCGTGGGCACATGGGAAGAAATAGGTGTGGAGGCGTAGGCCCAACCCCGACCATATGGGCAGAAATAAGACCATGGTGGATGAAGGAGGGGGCTCGACTGCAGGGGCGAGCCGTTGGCCTCATCCCCCGGGCACGTGGCCTTATTTTTTGGAGTTAAGGCCTTGGCGACCATTTTAATGCACTCATGTTTTTCGCCAGATTTAGGCTAAATTGGTGCTCTGTTAGCACAATTTGGGGCAAAATTGTAGGACTGATGCCATATTTTGGGGAAATGGAGGTGTGAATAGTAGCCAAGCTAGGGGAACTCATAACTTGTTGATTTTTTCATATTTTTAGGAGCAGGAAGAGGCTATATAGGCATTTTTGGGTCTTCTGAAGCTAATGGAACATGTTTTATAGTCATAGAAGAACTTCTAAAGATATTTTTTGCAGGTTTGAATCTATGGGTGCTAGGATCAATTAGTGGGCTAAATAAGTTTTTGAAGGCTTTTGAAAATGGAGAGGACCTTGTAGGGGTTTTCTAGCCTTCATATGTTTTTTGCAGCAACTGTGACATCTATAGTGTAGCTCATGTTTCTCTTTCATCATTACGTATTGTTGAGGAAAGGTTTGTTTTAGTAATTCAAGTGAATTGCTGTACTTGTTACGCTCATAGTTAGATGGAGTATGGGGTCTTGATTTGAGAGCCCTTTTCTTTTTTATTATTTCATGACTGACTATAGGTTGTCATGTCCTTAGAGTGAGAGTTCTTTGCAGGAGAATGTTTCCTTGAAGGGGAAAATAGCCACTCTTTATGTCAGCACACTTTATATGCTCTTTATCATTGAATTCTTTTGAGCATAATGAGTTTGGGTCAAGCCATTGGAAGCTAGAACAAGGAGACATAGCCTAGGAGGGGTGAACTCCTTCATCAATTGTTGAGTGTATTACTATTATGGTGATGTTTTGTCTGTTCTTATGTTGTTGTTCAATGTTTTAATTCATGTTTTAAGCTCATGAATTACATATAAAGAAATAAAAACTCATGGTTAACTTGAAATTTACCTCATAATCCTCAAGCACTATGTTTATATTCTGAATTGGAATTTATCACAACAAATACTAGCTTTCCCATTCAGATCATTTAGGAATTAAATACCAACTAGTTCCCAAAAAAATGAATTCCACCCAACTATATGAATTATGTTTCCGATAATCTCTCTACAATAGGGCCAACCTCAAGCTAAGGTTATGAGTCCATAAGGATGAATTCACTTATGGATGGCTCTAATCCTCTCACATAGCCCGATTTCCTAAAAACCCATAATATATGAAAAATATTATGGGAATATGTATCCATGTAGTCCCTCGAGTTATCTCACTTTTCCTTGGGGCTCTAGAATAAATTTACGAGGAAATCTCTCTGCTAAGAATTTAGGGTTTCTCAACCCGGAATGGATCTTTATAAATGACAATTATTTCCCATGAACATGGGAATAATTCCCGCATAGTATTTATAATATCCATGTCTACCACTCCATTATAGGTCATAGAATGGAAACATATTCTCTTAGATAACCTTTGAGAATAACAATTGACAACTCTCGACACACCAACAAAAAAATCATGGGTTATATTTGCATGCTAACAACTAACCACATGTGTTCCTAAGCAGCCCATGTATCTCACTTCCCCACTAACTCCAAGATTTATATGACAAGGGATAATATAATATAAAGAACTTAGGCTTAGCAATACAAGATTATTATTGTACTTGGATGCCCCCTTGAGCTCCCTAAGCCCCCTTTATTTCCTCTCTTCTGGAATCATAGCCCCTTATATTTTCCATTTTTCTCCATCTATAGATTATTATGTGTATTTTTATTATTATATAATGTACATTTACATATTACATCATTTGTCACTCAACCATTCATCATATACACATTTATAAACTGCTAATATAGACATCAAAATTGAGGTGTTACATTCCCCTCCCTCAAGATTTTGCATCGTACTTGATGCACATCACTATTATACATATAAAAAAATTACATCAAAATATCCAAGAAAGTGTGGGTATTATTCCTACATCACATCTTATATCCTCTGTCACTTCTTTAGGGATATAGTGGGCCCATTTGACCTTTTCCTACCCTATGACTTTGTTTTGGAGCAATGTTACCTCCATGCCCAGTATATGCACTAGTTGCATATATAAGTCTTCTTCTAGCATCACCTGAACCAATGTCTAATTAATGACATGATTAGGAACATGCACATACTTTTTCAATCCTAACACATGAAGCACATTATTCACATTCATGGAAGTAGGAAATGCAATTATGTATGCAATTGCTCTTATTTTATCCAATATTTAAAATGGGCCATATTATTTGGTTGTTAGCTTGGTGCAACCTCCCAACTTCAAAGAGATTTGTTTTTGCTTCACTGTCAAAAGTACATGCTTTTGAAATTTATATTTCCTCATTGTCTCACCCTTTTATGCACAACTATCTACCTATCCTATACTACATTCAAGTTTTGATTAATCTCAACCATTTTATCTACCATTTGCTTGAGCATATACAACCCAAGTACAACTCCCTCTACTAGATTATCCCAATTGATTGGAGTATTGTATCTTATTTTTTAGTGTGTTGGGATATTTTTGTGTATGTTATCATTGATGTCATTATCTTGTTTCATTGTTGAGTGTGTGTTGTCATTGATTAATAAGTGTATGTTGTCTAGCTTGTTGTCATGGGTGAAGTTGTAGCTTGAGTGGTCTATATTTGAAGGAATTTATTCTCTATTTTTTAGTCCAAATGAGCATGAAATATATATGGTTGAATAACTTGTTTTGATACCTTTCCAACGGTATATGGAAATTCTCCTAACTCCAAACGAATGAGGAGAAAAAAACGTTTGAAGTAAAGAAATTCAAACATGGTTCCAACTGGTCAAGGTTCCACGAAATCTGAGAATTCAGATCATCTTGGGTGCATCAAATCATGGCTCTACTAAAATAGCCATATATTAGACACATCTGGATTTTCTTTGCATTTGGGAATCCAAGAATCTGGGGGTGCAATGAAGAACCACTTAACCAAAGAGCTAGATACTAGATATAATCCATTTTTTTTCCTCCATCCAAGCATCCAGGCATTCAAGGTTACACTAAGGAAACCACTTAAGAAATAATATAGATTCATATTTCTTAGCCATAGATAGAACGCAAAACCAAGGGTGAGATGTGGCACCATATGGCAAGATGACAAGTGGTAGTGACATGGAAAATGTGGCAGAGTGATGATGTGGCAACATGAGAAACTAACACATGGCACCCACTTTTGGCATTTTTGGATGGCTAAGTGAACATTTGGAATGTAACAAATGGAAAGTGACATGGTAGGGAATGTGGCACAAAGATAAATAGCACATGATGATGGTTGGTCAACAATGGCATGATGTGATAGCTATCGATGCCTTTGAATTTGCACAAGGTGGTCATTTTGTAAAGCTTCACAGTGTTGAGTATTTCAATATTTTTTTATTGTTTTTGGAGTCTAGAGGAAATGGACAATTAGGTATCTAGGGATATAAAGGTGCACACAACATGCACCATTAACAAATGGTCTAGATCCATGTTTAGGCTAATTTAGCAAAGAAGATTGGTCAAATTTATGTGTGGTCATGGTTCTAAGCGCGGACGAGAAATTTAAGTATCTAGGCCTTCGGTGTGTAGAAAGCTAGCTACTAACTATGAATCTAGATTCAAATTCAGCTGAAGGATGATTTTTTAGATTTTCACTTGGGTCTAGGTTCAATGTAGTAGCTATTTGGGCATCCGGGGGTCTTCCAGTGCAAGTGTTTTGATCAATTTCCAAAAGAGTTAGATACTAGATATGTTATAAAGTTTTTTTTTAAGCCCATGATTCTAGGGCTATGTCGTGATGAGGAATTTTTTTAAGCCTTTGATGCTTAAGGAATTTGGCAAGGGAAATCCAACATCAGGGTATCCACCATATTAGAAAGTTGGGCGTGCCTGCAAAGACCCAGCTAATAGATACACTATGGAGAAGTCATGTTAAAATCTCAGTTCTAGCCCTCGATCATGTGATTCGATGTGGTTTAGAATTCGAGTGTTAAGGGCTAGAAAATTTGATGATTTAGGCATGAAAATAACTAAATTTCTAAAACAAAACATGTTTGATTTTGGGGCTAAAATTCCATAAAGTATGTGGGTATAAAATAGGAATTAAATGATGTGAAAATAAAAGTTTTAAATGAGTTTTCTTATGCAATGTGTGCATAAGACTATATAGGATAGGTTGGTGTATAGCAATTTATGAAAAATTAAGAGAAGGAGTCGTGCTACAAAAAATAAAGAGGATTTGATTTCTTTATTTGTAGAAGATGAGGCAAAGGTTGCTCAAAAGTATTTGGCAAAGGTTGAGGGTGCAAAATCTAGATATATGAAGCAAATAATAAGGATGGTTAAGCAATTAGAATAAAAAATTATTGTATGAAGCTTAGTAAGTGAAAAGAAATTGAATATCTGAAGAGTGGAAATGATAATTGAAGAGTTATCTCAAAAAAATTATTGGTGTCCATAACATTTCTGATGAGTATGTGATTTTTGGTGGAAGATCAATTAGATTAGAGAATTAGAGGAACAAAGTATGTTGTTGAAATAGAAGAGAGAGAAACCAAATATGGAATTAAATGATATTTAAATGAGTGCCATTGAATTTGAGTTTGAAAATGTATGAAAAAGGGTTTGAGTGGCAAAGCCGGTTACTGCCTGCAAACAAGTGGGGGTCCAGGTTGGGGCTTGCAAAGAAAATGGGATTGGTATCTTCTTTAAGTTGGTTCCTACAAAGAAATATGTAGTTGTAGTTGGTGTTTGCAAATACATCTAATTAAAATAATTTTTATGGTTTTCTCGTGGATGGGTTTCCAAGTATATCCTATGTTCATATTTTGCGCATCTTGATTATTGTATGGTTGTGTTACATAATTCTTTAAATTATTAAAAGGTTTTTTATACTAATTCAACCCATATCCCTCTTAGTATAAACTTAATTTCCAACAATTGGTATTAGAGTAGGTTCTTTCATAAAAAATCAAACCACTGGAGGGTAGATCCAACTAGAAACATGGCTAGTTAGGATGGTTCCTTCACTAATAAATCTCCCCTATTCAATGGAATGGACTACGCCTTTTGGAAAGTGGGAACGAGGATGCATCTGATGTCCTTTGTTTCTAATGCTTGGCATGCAGTGTTGGATGGATCAGAGCCAACTCCTTTTATCAATAGAGATGATAAGATGTATTTTTCCTATAATTCCAAAACCATGAATGCAATACTAAGTGGTCTCTCATAATTGAAGTTTGTTAAAGTCATGCATTACAAATCAACAAAGGAGATATCGGAAAAATTAGATGACAACTATGAAGGTGATGATAAGCTAAAGAAAGCTAAACTTCAAGTTCATAGAATGCACTTTGAAAGCTTAAAAATGAATGAAGATGAGAACATGGCTAAATTTTTTCTCTGTATAAATGAAATAGTCAGTACCATTAAAGGTCTTTATGAAAATGTTAAGGTCTTAATATCTCTTCCTCTTAGATTTAATGCAAATGTTTCAACTCTTGAGGAGATGCAAGAGCTTAATAAATTAACCATGGATCAGATTCATGGAATTTTAACTACCAATAAGATGAAGAATTCTAAAGAAAGATCAACATCAAAGGAAGTGGCCTTCAAGGAAACAAAGAAACCACATGGTGATTAAGAATGTTCAACCTATGAATCTGATGAAGAAGAAGCAAATTTTGTAAGGAAGATGAAGAGAGGATTTGCTAAGTACAAAGTTAAGTTACCTTTTAAGTGCTTTAATTGTGGTAAAGTTGTTCATTATTCTTCTAAATGGCCCTATAAAAAGGAAGAAAATGAATGAGGATGAAGAGGACAACTTCTCCTTAGAATATGAGGATGAGCAATATTCTAATGAAGAAAATATAAATGAGTTGATGCTCATGGATATAGAAACCTAAGATAAAGGTCAAGAAGAACATGAAATAGGCGAAAAAGAAGTTGAAGTAGATCTTGAAGGTGAATTGATCAGTGCCTTGACATAAATAGATAGACACCGGACAAATAAAAAGAATAAAAAATATCCATTGGTGAAGTATGAAAATAAGGTTGTAAATATGAAGATTCATCATTCATTTTTCTAAGAATAGAGTTAGAGGAAGACAAGAAGATTGTAGCCACTCTCCTAGAATACTAAAAATAGAAGGAAAAGGAATGTGAGAAACTAGAGGAAGAAATAGTGTCCACTAGAAAGGAACTAGAAAAGAACAAGGGTCAACTGAATCATAATTTAAAACATATCAAAGGATATAAACAATTAGATTAAATTCTAAGTTTTTAGATATATCCCCTCTTCAAAATCGGTTTGATTTATGAAGGAAAAATAAGTACCAAGAAATATGAAGATAAATATCTCAGTTCTTATGTTGAAAAGATAAAGGGATCCAATGGCAATGCAAGTATAGAAACTAGCAAAGCTCATATGCAGAAAAAGAGGATTCACAACAATAATTCATACATACCTGAGGATGAAGCAAAGAATCAAAAGAAATGTATCAAGGATAGTCAAAGCCATTCTAGAAGATTTTTTCCTGCACAAAGACCTATTATTCCAAGGCACCAAAAACTCTTATATGGCTATTGTTATTCTTGTACCAATTATGGTCATAGGCTTCTAACTATAGAATTTATATTATAAATATTCATATATGAAATAAAATAAGGAATATTATTGGACCTAAAGGAATAGGGATAGAAAATATATAAAGGAATAAAGGAATAACCCTAGAAGCATCAATCCCTTTTCTCCTATGCTAGATCACATTGAATGTTATAATTGTCATAATTATGGACATAAAGAAATTGAATGTATAGCCTATAAAATCATATAACTTCCCTAGCTCAAGTAAGCATAAGAAGAGACTAAGACATGGAAGAAGAAGAAGCCAAAAAAGCAAGAAGAGTGTGACATTGTTCTGTATGCTCATAACCAAGGCAACTAATGGTGTGTGGACAATAGGTTCTCAAAGCACATGATGAGTGACAAGAGTAAGTTCATATAACTAAAATGAGATAAGAGTGGTAGTGTTACTTTTGGAAATTATGCATAAGGCAAGATCATGGGTAAAGGCATAATTGGTTTGGATAATGGAAATGGCAAGGCTCATAATGTTCTCTATGTAGATGGGCTCAAGCACAACCTATTAAGTGCGAGTAATATATTTGGATAGGGGTATGATGTCATTT